>ML303617.1:0-56802 GCA_005239505.1 Nicotiana paniculata
AATAATAATAATAATAATAATAATAATAATAATAATAATAATAATAATAAAACCTACCTTCCCCACTTCCCCATTTCACTCAGGCCTTACTCCCACAAATCCTAACTAACCACCCATGACCCCCACGTTCGAACTCTAGACATACACATATACACATCATAAACTCCTTCTTCTTCTTCTTCTTAAAAATGACAACCACACACCACCATTTACTCCCTCAGCCGGACACTACCAGCAAACAAAATTCCCCCAATTTGAGAGCTCAACTCCTTCTTCCTCAAAAAAATCGGGAGACCCCCCCCTCCCCCCAATTCCCAAAAGCTAGGACCGAGCTCCCGTAAAAAAGAACGACAACTTGGGGAAACAGTAGTGAAAAAGCAGGGGGAGGGAACGAGCACAATAGTGGGTTGTCGGTCGAGGTTTATTCGCGTTTCTGAGTCCAAATATATTGATTTTCTTGGTCGAATTTTGGAGTCTAATCTGTGTGGTCGTTGATTTTCTATCATTGCTATTGAAGAGATTCANCTATTGCTTTTCTTGGTCGAATTTTGGAGTCTAATCTGTGTGGTCGTTGATTTTCTTTCATTGCTATTGAAGGGATTCACTTTTTCACAGGTTCATCCCTTCCCTTTTATATCTTGTTTGTTGTAATTTTTGATGAATATAAGCATTGGAAGATCCATTTTAAGATAGGGGAATTTATTTGAGCTTTCATCAACTTTCTTCATTTGTGGACGAGTGTATTTTGGAAAAGTTTGTTATCCTGTAAAATCGCCACTCTATTATTTCGACATTTTGTGTTGTCGCTGCGAGAATNTTTATTTGAGCTTTCATCAACTTTCTTCGTTTGTCGACGAGTGTGTTTTGGAAAAGTTTGTTATCTTGTAAAATCGCTACTCTATTATTTCGACATTTTGTGTTGTCGCTGCGAGAATAATGTACTTTAATTGCAGGTTATATTGCAATCTAATTTGGTGAATTTTGTCCTATGTTATGAAGTCTGCATAATTTTGGATTTACGTGGACTAAATTGAATTTTGTTTGATCATTCGAATTTGAATATATGATGGCTGAGAATTGACTTTGTTTGAAACCTGAATACGCAACATAATCTTAAAAATATTTATCATACACACGTACAAGTTAGAAAATTTGTCTTTTTTAGGTTGGTACGGAAAGCAAAATCAGACTCTTAGTAATGGTGAATCACAGATAGAACAAATAACCTTCTTAATTGACAAAAGTAGCTTAAGCTATAACATGTCCTCCAATAATTTTTATAACTCTGAAGCCTCGCGATAATCCGAAACTTAGGAAAATAATCATGAACATCGTGGCTTGCTTTAGGAGCATTTTTTAAAATAACTATCGTGATTGCGTACATGTTCGCGTGACGTGACCTCAATTTTAAATAAATCCAAGGTACGCGTTCGCGCGACTTTGATTAATTTTCTTAAATAAATTAATGTCATGAATTGTGTACACGTACGCGTGACATGATTTTTGGCGCATCAAAACTAAACGGGTATACGCATACATAACCCGTCTTAAAATAATTCTTTAAACATAAATAGTTGAATAATAAAAGCGGTAAAGATATAAAAATACAAATAGGTAAAAAAGTAGTAATTAAAAAATTTAGGATAAATATAAATCATTAAGCGACCGTGCTAGAACCACGAAATTCGGGAGTGCCTAACACCTTCTTCCGGATTAACAGAATTCATTAGCTAGGTCTTCTGGTTTGCAGACTTTAACACGAAGTCAAAACTTCCTCGATTTGGGATTAAAAATAAACCGGTGACTTGGGACACCATAAATTATCCCAAGTGGTGACTCTGAATAAAATAAATAATCCCATTTCGATTATGTCACTTTAATTGGAAAAACTCCCTCATCCCATCCCCTGCTACGGAAAAAAGGAGGTGTGACAAGCACATATTGTTGGGTGTTTTGAGTGTGTTGAGTGCTGAGTGCGAGTGATGAGTGATGGTGTGACACTGCTGTGAGGTTGTATTTATTTGTGCTCTTGCTGCATTTATCTGTTAAATTTCTTTGTGGCATTTACTGAGTTATGGAATTTACGTGTTTATTTATGTTTATTTTTAAATTGTGAAAATAAATAATTGGGTTGTTTTACTTAGTTCGTTAATACTGATCAGTCCTTTAGTTATATTTGTTACTACTGAGTCGGTTGTACTCATACTACACCCTGCACTTTATGTGCAGATCCAAGTGAGTTAGAGCTCGGCGATCGTTGAGTTCAAGCCGGCTATCTATGGAGATTGCAAGGTAGCCGCCAGCGTCCGCAGGACCTTGTTACTCCTTTTTGTCATTTCTTCTTTTGGACAGTTAGACAGTTTATATATCTTAGTTCATAGTTTTAGACGCACATGACTTAGTGACATCCCGATGTTTGGGGCTCGTTTCCGTATTTTATATTATTTATATTTAGATTTGGTTTAGTTTATTAGGAATTAAATTATTGGAAATGTTTTATTAAATTCTTATAATCAATTAGTAGTAATATTTTGGGAAATAGGCTTGCCTTGTAACATGACAGGCGCCATCACGACCATGGTTGGATTTGGGTCGTGACAGCCCTGTAGTGACCTTCATGGACCTCTTCTAGGACGCGCCGTGTCTGGTTTGGTCCCAAACATTTTGCTAGAGGGCCACCATAGGTTCTTTTTTACAGGTCGTTGTTGACGATGCTATATCTGACTGCTTGCATTCGAAGCTTTTTGGCTTCTTTTTGGTCGTTTGGGAGCACTCTTTCCTGCAGGTAGGCGACAATACGATTGCGGCAGTCCCAAGTTAGGTTAATAGTGCGTACCTCGATTTGGTCGATGGACGAGTGGAGGAGAGTGACCACATTCTCCTTTCCGGTTATGCTTTTAGTGGCCATCGCCAATTTGGCGAGCTCGTCCGCCTTAGTGTTCTGCGCTCGAGGTATTTGGTCGAGTTGGCATTCGTCAACCTCGGGTAGCAACTTGCAGATCTCGGTCTGATTTTTTGTAACCTTTATTCCTTTATTTGGAAAGTCCTTGTGTGTTGATTGACAACGAGTTGTGAGTCACATCGCAGGACTACTCGTTGTGCTCCGTAATGGAGTGCCAGTTTTAACCCTGCAATCACAGCCTCATACTCGGCCTCATTGTTGGTCATATTGGGACATCGTATGGACTGGAAAATTATCTCGCCTACCGGAACCTCAAGTACGAGTCCTAGTTCAGATCCCGACGCGTTGGAGGGCCTTGTTGTATAGAATCCATAGGTCGCGTGTCTTGGGGGAAGTACTAGCGGCTTCCCTTTTGACCTCAAGCATTATTTTAGCACTGAAGTCGATGACTTTTTGATGTCGTATTCGGATTCCAATTCTGGAAGTTGGAGCAGGTTCGTAGTGTCAAATGTGAATTGTGTGTAAAATTTAAGGTCAATCGGACGTGATTTGATAGGTTTCGGCATCGGTTGTGGAAGTTTGAAGTTTCAAAGTTCATTGATTTTGAATTGAGGTGTGATTCGTGTTTTTAGTGTTGTTTGATGTGATTTGAGGCCTCAAATAAGTCCGTGATATGTTTTGATACTTGTTGGTATGTTCAGACAGGGTCCCAAGGGGCTCAGGTGAGTTTCAGGGTGGTTTCAGACCATTTCTAGGCCATTTTTAGTTGCTGGTTTTTGGTTACAGAGGTGTACCATGCGTTAGCGTAGATCTGGCCACGTTAGCATAGAGAAAATTTGGAAAAATGGAGCTGTGCTATGCGATTGCAGAAGTCTTCACGCGATCGCATAGAGTAAAATCTCTGCTGCACCCACCCAAATTTGGAAGCTTATATCTCACCATCTATAAGGAATGTGGAGATAATCAAAAAATGAAAGTTGTAGCTCTTGATGTCTACTTTTCAGAAAGTCAAACCAATTGTAATTTGGAAGTTTGTACAAAATGTATGACTATTATACTAGAGGCTGTTCGGAAGAGTTGGAGAAGGCTGTTGGAAAAATTTATTCTTCGTGATCGATGGAGAATGGTCGCGATCGTATAGGAGTAAAAAAGGGGCTGGAAAATTTTGTGCTTCGCTATCACATTAGTTTGTCCGCGATAGCATAGGGTAAATGCCTGGGCAGATTATAAAGTACTCTATTTCGAAGGTTTCGTCCATTTTTGCATTTTCGGAACTATGGAGCTCAGATTGAGGCGATTCTTGAAGCAATTTTCACCATATGAATTGGGGTAAGTGTTCTTTACTCGATTTTGGTTATATTCCATGAATCTATCTTCAATTTAAGCTTTTTATTGATGAATTTAAAGAGGAAATTGGGGATTTTGGCCTAAAGTTTCATAATATGAATTTTTGAGTTTTGAACATCGAATTGGAGTCGGAATTGAGTGAAACTAGTATGATTGGACTCGTAATTGAATTGGTTGTCGGATTTTGTGAGTTTTGTCGGGTTCCGAGGTGCGGTCCAGGGTTCGGCTTTTGGGTCGATTTCGGATTTTGATTCAAGATTTGACCTTTTTAGATTGGGATTAGTTCCTTTAGCATCGTTTGACGTATTTGAGTTTTTTTAGTTAGTTTTTAGTCGTTCGGAGGTTGGAACTCACGAGATGGCATTTTTGGAGCATCGCTTGGCTTGATCGATATGGGAATTGGCTTGTTCGAGAAAAGTAACTCTTTTAAACTTAACTGAGGGTATAAAACCCCGTATTACATGCTATGTGATTGATGGTGAGATGACGCACATGCTAGGTGACGGGCATGTGGACGTGCACCCTATGAGTTGTGCCTTTTTTTGGTTCCAGGGCACTGTTTAATGGCCCACTTTGTTGATAATTATGTTTTTCACTATGTGATAAAGTAATCGAGTTGCACATTATGCTAGATATCATATTTAGACTTTATGCTGATATTGTTGGGACCCATAGTGGTCGTTACTTGTTGTCATCTCATTAAGTTCATTGATGTTTCGTACTCAGTCATATCCATGCATTCATATAATAACCCAGTCTCAGTTGTTATGTATGATACATCATATCATTGTTCCGGGTCAGTTTTCATGACATTGTGAGCCCGTGGGTGAGACTGGAGAGATTGATGACTGAGTGAGGCCGAGAGCCTGACTATGAGTGACAGTTATGGGATCAGACTGCACATCACCGCATGTTTTATTGATTATGGTGCTGCACTTTTTTCTTGGCGGGAACGACTTATGACAGAATCCACCTTGTTTATCTGTGTAAGGCCGAGGGCCTGATTGATTTATGCCATGAATGTCTTGTTATAGCGCTTGGGCCGTAGGAGCCCCTCCAAAGTCTGCACACCCACAGTGAGCGCAGTTGATTAGTTTGAGGGATGGATCTTCTCTAGACATGGATCTTGTCTGAAGCATTTATACACCTGGAAATGGATCTTCTCCATGGGGCCAGATTGGCCTTCCTAGGTCCTGAGTGACTGATGGTCAGTGATGTATATATATATATATTCCAGGATGGATCTTCTCTGGGCCGTATAGGCTATATACAATACTGAGTGGTTGAGCATGATGAGTAGAAAGTGTGATACAGTAAGGTTGAGTACTCTGAGAGTGTGAGTACATGATTCATCTCTGAGATACATAGCATTGGCATTGGCATGCATACATGGCCTACATGCATAGATACACATTTTATTTTCCTCATGCTGTACTGTATCACATCATTCATGACTTTTACACATTGGTATGTGGGCATAGAGTGATATTTCACACTTGTTATTTGGAAAAAAGAGGAAACATGTTTACCTATTGCGGAAAGGATCTTTCAGGAAAATTACAGTTTTCAAACTATCTCATGATATTTCGATGATTTCGATAAAGAATTTGGGTTTTCAATGATATTCTTGAAAAGCGAAACTATTTTCGAAAAACTGTGTAAAAATCAAACATTTTTACCTCTGAGAGTATTTCCTTGTTTGTTTGCTCTACGTTGTACGAACTGCTGTTGGTTATTTGTATTGGACCCGACCTATGTTCCAGCTCGTCACTGTTTTCAACAAAGGTTAGGTTTGTTACTTACTCAGTACATTGAGTCGGTTGTACTGATACTACACTTCTTCATATTGCGTGCAGATGTTGGTTGTTGTTGCTACAGTGCTTGATGGTTGCCGAACTTGAAGATGTACTTGCGTTCTTGATGTAGCTGCCTCTTGTTCATAGTAGCTTTAGAATTATATAAACTCTGTTTATGTACTTTTCAAACAGAAGTTGTATTTATTTCATTTTAGCTTTGTAAACTCTACTCTTAGAAGCTCATGATTTGTACTACCAATCCTTGGGAAATGTATTAGATCCAAATAATTTAATCTGTTTAAATGAATTGTTAATATTATTGAAATTGGTTAGTTGTTAGTTGGCTTACCTAGCGGGTTGGGTTAGGTTCCATCATGACTAGCAGATTTTGGGTCGTGACAGATTGGTATCAGAGCTCTAGGTTCATAGGTTCTACAAGTCATGAGCAAGTGTCTAGTAGAGTCTTATGGATTGGTATGGTGACATCCATACCTATCTTCGAGATGCTACATGACATTTAGGATATATTTCCCATCTTTCTTTCCTTATCGTGCGACAATGATTTAGCTTGAAGCGTAATCCTTTGAATTCCTTCCACGCATTCGTATGCGCACTTGAGCGCTCGGTATCAGTTGTGCATCAACGGCTTGTGATTCCATGGAAGAGGTGCGAGATGTGATTTTGGTATGTTGATGATGGGCCAGTCTGGAGGACTTGAGGCCAGGTTTTTAACTGTAGGTTGAGCACATAGGTGTTGATTGTGTGAGCACGTGATATGAGTCCAGACTCAGGAAGATTAAGTGATTGCATAATATTTATGACTGTGGAAGGGTATAGAGAGAGGTCAGCTTGAGGCAAAGAAGGTGGGTTATCTCCTGTGGGGTGTCTTGAGGTTTGTGTGATCCCTATGTTGTTTTTTGGGAGTTATCTAGTACCAGTGAAATATATATGTTGCCATTTGAGTTTGAATCGCTTATGAGAGTGGACTTGACTGTTACAAGGGTGAACCCGATATTGCAAATGCTTTGAGGTAATATATGGTTTTTTGAGCTTAGAAAGGGTTTAGCTGAATCCTATTGCGGTGCTATGCCAGTATGGGGGTGGCCATTGTAAGTTATCCGATCCTTTATTCCTTCGCTTTGAGCCAAATTGGGGAGTCTGCTATCGACGGGTTGATTGTGCAATTATGTGTTGTATTGGTTTCAATTTGAGGTATGCTGGTAAATCAGTTATGGCTTACAGAGGTTGAGATCGAGGATGAATTAAGTAAGGGAATTTCTGGATACGGGTTGTATTACGCTCTATGGGTATATGGAAATCACAGAGTGATTTGAGTTGTTATTGGTGAAGGATGTAATGTGCATGGAGCAGGAATTTATTTGGTTTCATTAAGGCGGGGTTACTTCCATGGGTATCAGTGTGCAAATAGGGCACAAGTCGTTCGGTCTGTTTGATCAGTTTAATTGAGATTTGACCAGAGTAAATGACCCTCGAGAATGGTTCAAATGGATTCAAGATTTATATGTAACAATTAGGAATCCTCGGGATGCGTATTTGTCTAGGAACTGAGTTTTACATTGAATGGTGTCAAGACTTGTGGAATTTCTATATCGTTATGGATTTTAGATATCTGTATCAGGGAGGTGAAGGCAATGGCTTTAGATTCGCATGAAGTCTTTTCAGAGTGAGTATTTTGGTTATGGTACTTTTGGGGATATTTACGAGGGAATTCAATGACTTATGAGCCTTAGGGCGGTGTGGTTTTATGCTAAGGTCTCGTGTGGTGAGTTTTGGGTGAGGATCGTGGTGTTATGGCGAGGAGAGGTATCAATTTGAAGGTAATTCAGAAGGAACTCGTAGAATTAGGACAACTTAGTAACGGGTTGGATAAACATGGTAACATATGTGATTGGCTCTTTTGGTTCTTATGATGTAGTGAGTTTCCACAGGTGTTTTGTGGCAATACTCTTGGGTTTTGATGGCATCGTAACTTGGTTGAGTTATAGGGATTCAGTCCTGATGGTTTGGTAAAGTGCAAATGGGTTTCAGAGAGTTCTTGATGGTTTCTACCACGGTTTGAGATGTACATTTCTTTTTGGGGTGTGGGATAAGTTGCGTATTGTGATTTTCTGCTGGATGGGATCAAATGGAAAGTTCTTGGCTAATTAAGTATGCAATTGCTTATGGCTCGGAGTGGATTATGAGGTTCTCGTATTTTTCACATGATAGCATGGTATATGCAGTGAGTTGTGTGGGATTGAGATTTGCATGTGTAAGTTACGGTTCATTTGTGAAAGGAAGGTCATGAGTCCTTAGGTAGCATGGATAGTTTCAGATGACTAGGTAAATGATATTACTATCTGGTATGGCTTGATGAGAGTATACATTTCAGAAGGGGTAATGTGTTTTGATTTATGAATACTTCATTGGTAATGGGATGCTCTCTTCTTTGATCGACTGCTGGTGTTCAAATTTTGCTTTGTGGAACAGAAGAATTATAGAAGTATTCCTTGCGGGATGATCATGTATGGAGATGTGTTAGACATGTAGGCGGTGGAGTTGAGATCAGATATGATGATTCATGTGTTCTATTGATTTGGAGACTGAGGGTTCTCATGAGTGGATTGTTTCGAGGTTGTCGACTGTGAAACGTAGCCAGGATTAGTCAGAAGATAGTATGTGTTGTGATTCAGTCATTGTGGACTTTCGGAGGGTTATTTATCAATTGTGGGTGACGAGAGTTGATTGGGGGTTCATTGGTAGGCCTGATATGGATGTGTGTTCTGCACCAAGTCGGATTTGTTGACTCCGAACTACTATTATTGAGGGATGTGCCATTCAGTAGATGTTGAGTTTATTCGTGTTCGAAAATGATCTGTGAGTTACTCTTCTATGCTACGAGGAGTTGTGATTTGTTGGTTATATGCACACATGATGCGGTTCTATTTGAGCTTTATAGCAGAATTTGAACATGATGAGTATTTGGGTATTGCATGATTGATTGCGCGTTGGCTATGTTCTTTCCGGATGGTGGCACTGTGTTATTTTCTCTCTGTGGTTATGTTAATGCACTTTGGGTACTTGTTGTCGAATTTCGAGTGGTTATGGATTTTGAGCAGGATGGCTCGAGGTATATAATATGGACCAGCATATGGATGGGGTCACGCATTGTAGCGGGGTTATATAGAGGTATGATCCTTTGTGTTAGATTCGTGTGTTTTAGTTCTGCGGTGTGTGATGGGTTCTTAGAATTGTGTTGTGGTGATACCCGCTTAGCTTTCAGGACGGTTCTCTTGTTTGATATTACTTTCCATGTTTAAGTACATTTGGAATGTTGCTTAATGGTGCACAAACATGTTGTGGATTTAGATTGTATTGATGTGTCATGTCACTAAAGTGGTCGTGTTGGATGAGATGAGTTCATTGGGCCTAAAATGGATACTATCGGAATTGGTTACAACATGGTTGGAAGGATGTTGTTGCTAATCGGCTTAGAAATTTGCTATAGTTCCTATCGAAGGAGCAAGAGTTCCAAAACTCGTTAATCTGATGAATGGTTGTGAGTTCTGCATGTTTCTTTCATCATTGGCAGTATATGAAGGTGTTAGAACGAGGCTTTGTTTGATAAGAGGTTTATTACCGGCATTGAGTTATTTCGAGCAGCTATTGTGATTGGAAATTTTCTCAATGAGTATTTGAGTTATGCGGTATATCATGGGATTACATCTTAGGTTATGATTACGGCTTGATACAACTTGTTTAGACTTATAAATTATGTAGATGCGAGATTCTAATCTTATGGGGAAATTCCAGATGTTGGAAATTTGGTTCTAAAGTTTATGGTTAGGTTGAGTTATGAAATTTCAGTTATGTTGTGTTATCAGACCTATATGGGATATGGTGACGTGGGATATCACCCGAGTATGATCATGGCAACGTTACACTGCGGTTTAATGTCCTGAGAACAACTCTGGGCACGTTCGAGAACAAACATACGTTTAAGTGGGGGAGGATGTAACGACCCAACCGGTCGTTTTGAGCATTTCCACTTTTCTCGATAGTTTATGGGCATGAGTATCTCCGTATAATGTATTATGCCTTATGTGAATCGTCGGTTTTGGTTTTCAGGTTATTGGGAATTGATTTGGAAGAATGATTCTCAGCTAGCAACTTTAAATTTGAAAGGTTTGACCAAGTTTGACTTTTTAGTATTTGACCTTGGATTGGATTTCTAATGGTTCCGTTAGCTCCGTTAGGTGATTTTGGACTTAGAAGCGCGTCCGAATTGTGATTTGGAGGTCCGCAGTAAAATTTTGCTTGATATGGCGAAAGTGAGAATTTTGGGAAGTTTGACCAGGAGTGGACTTTTTGATGTCGTAGTCGGATTCCGATTCCGGAAGCGGGAGCAAGTTCGTAGTGTCAAATGTAAATTGTGTGCAAAATTTGAGGTCAATCGGACGTGATTTGATGGGTTTCGGCATCTGTTGTGGAAGTTTGAAGTTTCAAAGTTCATTGATTTTGAATTGAGGTGTGATTCGTGTTTTTAGTGTTGTTTGATGTGATTTGAGTCCTCGAATAAGTCTTTGATATGTTTTGAGACTTGTTGGCATGTTCAGACAGGGTCCCAAGGGGCTCGGGTGAGTTTCGGGATGGTTTTTGACCATTTCTAGATCATTTCTAGTTGTTGTTTTTGGTTACAGGGGTGTACCATGCATTAGCGTAGATCTGGCCGCGTTAGCATAGAGAAAATTTGGAAAAATGGAGCTGTGCTATGCGATTGCAGAAGTCTTCATGCGTTCGCATAGAGTACAATCTCTGCTGCACTAACCCGATTTTTGAAGCTTATATCTCACAATCTATAAAGAATTTGGAGATGATCTAAAAAATGAAAGTTGTAGCTCTTGATGTCTAGTTTGCATAAAGTCAAACCTATTGTAATTTGGAAATTGGTATAAAAAGTTATGACCATTATACTAGAAGCAGTCTGGAAGAGGTTGAGAAGGCTGTTGGAAAAATTTATTCTTTGCGATCGCGGGAGAATAGCCGCGATCGCATAGAGTAAAAAAGGGGCTGGAAAATTTTGTACTTTTCTATCGCATTAGTTTGTCCGTGATATCATAGGGTAAATGCCTGGGCAGATTATAAAGTACTCTATTTCGAGGGTTTCAACCATTTTTGCATTTTTGGAGCTATGGAGCTCGGATTTAGGCGATTCTTGACATAATTTTCACAATATGAATTGGGGTAAGTGTTGTTTACTCGATATTGATTATATTACGTGAATCTTTCTTCTATTTTAGCTTTTGTTTGATGAATTTTAAAGAGGAAATTGGGGTTTTGGCCTAAAGTTTCATAATATGAATTTTTGAGTTTTGAACATCGAATTCAAGTCGGAATTGAGTGAAACTAGTATGGTTGGACGCATAATTTGATGGGTTGCCAGATTTTGTTAGTTTTTTCGGGTTCCGAGGTGCATTTTCGGTTTGCCGGTGCTAGGGTCTTTTTGATTTTGCCTTCGGGGTGAGGTGTTGTGAAATGGTGCTTGAGTTGCGGTGTACAACGGTTCAGGGTCGAATTGGTATTTCTAATGTGACAGCTCGAGGAAGATGATCTTCCAAGAGGCTTAAAGCTGGTAAAAATTCATTAGCTCAGGTTTACAGAGATGGATTTTAATTTCATACAACACTGGGTAACGAAGAATGAGGAAGGACATGGGGAGGTGTCTTGCGGTGGTTAATTTACTAGCAAGTCAAGTATAAGAAGCGGAAGTCGCCTAAAGGATATGGTTTGACCGGAGTGGGAGAGGTAGAGCTTTTTGATCGATTTCAGGTTTTGATTTAAGACTTGACCTCTTTAGATTGGGATTGGTTCCTTTAGCATCGTTTGATGTATTTGAGTTGTTTTTAGTTAGTTTCAAGACGTTCGGATGTTGGAACGCGCGGGATGGCATTTTTGGAGTATCGCTTGGCTTGCTCGGTATGGAAATTGGCTTGTTCAAGGTAAGGAACTCTTCTAAATTTAGTGTTGAGGGTATAAAATCCCAAATTACGTGCTACGTGATTGCTGTTGAGGTGACGCACATGCTAGGTGACGGGCGTGTGGGCGTGCACCCTGTGATTTCTGACTCTGTTGTTTCCAGGGCACTGTTTAGTTGCCCACTTTGTTGATAATTATGTTTTTACTATGCGATAAAGTAATTGAGCTTTACATCATGCTAGATATCATATTTAGGCTTTATGCTGATATTGTTGGGACCCATGGTGGTCGTTACTTGATGTCATCTCATTGAGTTCATTGATATTTCGTACTCAGTCACATCCATGCATTCATATCATAACTCAGTCTCAGTTGTTACGTATTGATATATCATATCATTGTTCCAGGTCAGTTTTCATGACATTGTGACCCGTGGGTGAGACTGGAGATATTGATGACTGAGTGAGGCCGAGAGCTTGACTATGATTGAAAGTTATGGGATCGGACTGCACGCCGCAACATATTTTATTGACTATTGAGTAAGGCCGAGGGCCTGATTGATTTATGCCATGAATGGAATTCTATAGCACTTGGGCCGTAGGAGCACCTCCGGAGTCTGCACACCCACAGTAGGCGTGGTTGATTAGTTTGAGGGATGGATCTTCCTGGGCCGTATATGCCATATACAGTACCGAGTGGTTGAGCATGATGAGTGGAAACTGTGATACAGTGAGGTTGAGTACTCCGAGAGTGTGAATACATGATTCATCTTTGAGATACATGGAATTGGCATGCATATATGGCCTACATGCATAGAGACACATTTTTTCCTCATGTTGTACGGTATCACATCATTCATTACTTTTACACATTGGTATGTGGGCATAGAGTGATATTTCACACTTGTTATTTGGAAAGGAGAGGAAACATGTTTACCTATTGTGGAACCTTTCAGGAAAATTACAGCTTTCAAACTATCTCATGATATTTAGGTGATTTCAATAAAGAATTTGGGTTTTCACTGATATTTCGGTGAGAAATACTGGAAGCGAGCACAGTGTCATTCAGTTTTGCAATATTGCAATGAGCGAAATTTTTTTGAAGTTCGCTTTGCTATTCATCACAATCAGGGGAATAATAAACACACCGTCCTTGAAACCACAAGGTTATTCTCTTATGGGAAATGGTCCATCTATCACATATAATGGACAGTTGTAGCCAGTGGATACTGAGCATTATTGGTCGCGGGAACCATTTAAAATGGTGTGTAATAAGGATTATATGCGTCAACAACAAGTGTAAAAAAGAACGCGTATACAGAACTAAATAGATGTTGGTAATTCAGTTTATGCACGTAAATGTGGAATATGTTCGCAAACAGGACACGACCGTCGTAAATGTCCTTTAGCTGGTTTGGATAGATGTGGTAATTTAGCTCCCGGTGGAAGTTCATCCAATGTGCCCAATTATCAAGGATACACGTAGTTTTTTATTACAGTAATTTGTTGTAATAAGTGTATGTAAATGTTCAGCTTGCAAAATGTATTAAATAAAATTATTTTTCCATTAGGGTTAAATCTAATTTATATTTAGCATTAATACTTCAGTACAAAAAATTAACATACACCCCAAGGACAAAAAATTATCATTCACCATTTTCGTCGATGTCTGGCACTATTTCATTGTCACTGTCTTCATCTTCTTCGTCAACATCGTGTACGTACCCTTCGGCACCGAGGGCATCGTAATCTAGGCCCTAATTAACACACATTTCTTGTATTTCATCGCTATCATCATAACCACTTGCTTGACTTCTACAACAATATGGGACTCCTACGTCCAACGTCTGTGGTAGAAACTTAGGTAGTCCCTCCCACTCGACAATTGTTGGGAAAATAGGATAATCATTGTCTCTATGCAATTTTTCATTTTCTAGTAAATCCAGTACTGATTCTTCGTTCCTCCGAGGTAGTTAAGATCATCCATTGCATGATGAATAGCTAGTGCCTTTTCCATCTCTAGAATCTCCTTCATCAAATGCCGAATCACTTCTGGTCATCTTTGTGTGTGTTTGTTTGGAAGGTTGCAGACAGTGCTTGTGGCGCAAAAAGCCCATGCCAACGATATAGTACTTCATAATCACATCGTTTTTAGTAAAGGGGAACCCATTGTAGTTTTTCGCCCCAAATTTGCATACCTTCAGGCTTTGTAGAATGTGCTCCGCCCTTAATAATGTGCCCTGCAACTTTGAGATCAGTGTGTTATTGATAGGCTTATTTTCCAAGGGACGCAGAACACCATACCATTTATCATCAACCAAAATAGTATAGCAACCTAGCATATTGTTTTCAAGGTAGGGATGAATAGTTTTAAGACGTGTTCCATGTGGATCTGTTGAACAACCTTCACCCTTTTGCCTCTTCTTGAACCATTTATTAAATGCTAGTGGCATTTTTTAAATTGATGTTTTAATGTTTATTCAAATATCTCTGAATACAGATCTTTTGGTTCAGCTTAAGAAGCTATCTTATACCCTAAAAATCATAGGGCACCACCAATATGTGTTATGTGTATTGTCTTGTCGGCCTGAAAAAGCTACCGCTCTGGAAAATATGTCTTGTACCCTAAAAAATCATTATCATGCGAAGCATAGAGTGCCACTAATATGCGTTATGTGTATTGTCTTGTTTACCTAAAAAAGCTGCCATTCTGGAAAAGCTGTCTTGTACCCTAAATAATCATTATCATGCGAAATATAGCGCGCCACCAATATGCATTATGTGTATTGTCTTGTCGACCTGAAAAAGCTACCATTCTGGAAAAGATGTCTTGTACCCTAAAGAATTATAATCACGCGAAACATAGAGAACCACCAATATGCTTTATGTGTATTAGCTGCCTATAAAAGCCTAGCACATTTTAGTTATTATTTGCGCTTAAGAAACAAATAGAAAAACTTTCCATTAATTTTTTATTTTTCTTGCATTACAAATGTCTGGACGCAATGACTTACCAAGGTGGTATTGTGGCAAACGTGCGATTTTGAAGCCATATTGGTCAACCAATCTGGGACGCAGATGCTGGATCTGTCAACAAGTTGTAAGTTATTATTTTGGAAAAAAACGTTTATTAATATTTTTTTATATAGCATGTTAATTAATAGTGTTGTGTTATAATCCCCATTGGTAGGACAAAAATAAATGTGGATTTCAAGAATAGTATGATGAACTGACCACACCCAACTATGCCTTATAAAAAGGACTAAGTGGACGTTGCAAATATAATCTGAGTATGTCGCGCAGAGTCGAATCCCACAAGGAATTAACCTATCAATTATAGTTATTAGACTCACTCGATTCTTCGTACTCAACTTCCCAAAGATTATGAATATCAATTGTTGTTTTTTCTACTAACTAAAACTGAATGAAATTAATTAAACTAGAATATAGCTATTGCTGGGTAATAAACAAATGCGAGAAAGATCTAAGGTTTGGTTTCCCCTGTTGATAGAATCCCTTCTTGTATATTTCATATAGTTTGGCCTAATTATCTCTATCAATCATGAGCACTCTTGTTGCCGTAAATCTCTCTCGAGTAATTACGACAATTTACTAGACGCACTCTCCTGAGTTACGCTAGCTATCTTTTAGTATAGCTCACTTTAGATTGCACCCAAGTTATCGTTATCCCTAATCCAACCTTTAAATCCTCGGTTATGGACTCCTCCTATACTTTGGGAGTGGTGTTGTTCAACAACTACCTAAATATGCACTCTCTCTCGAGTAGATACACACTAAATAGGCACAGCTGATTGAGGGCCCTTCAATCAATTACAACAAGAGCTTAGTTGAACAAATAGAGATTAAAACCAAGCAAACTATATTAATATAACAAGATATTCATCCTCAACAGGTTCCACCAAAATCTTAGACTAAATAAGTTAGCTACTCATAATTATGATAAAAACAACAGTAGAAGAATTCCTCAATAATGGTAGAAACACAGGGAAGAAAGATGAGATTTGATGCCCAATTGTCCTCCTTACCTCTTGCCGTTTGCTTTTTTTTAACAAGACTTTAAACCCTGATTATCCTCTCTTATGGGAGAGTTGAACCTTATATAGGTTAAGTGGAATTGTCCCAAGCTTCCAAGTTTACCCCTGAAAAATAACGTGTGCGAACTGGACTAGCGCGACCGCGCTACTGGCCGCGCTAATGGCTGAGTGTACTGCCTCTGATTGCTGGACTAGCGCAGTCGTGCTACTAGGCATGCTAAGGCTGCGCTAAGGGGCCTTCATTCTACCTCAAACACCTGGGACTAGCGCGATCGCGCTAGCGAACGCGCTATGGCCGCGCTAGTGGACTAGTAGTCTGCCTTAGCAATTTTCTTCCTTCTTTTCACACGCTAGAAACTCTAAGGGGCCTTTCTCCTTCAATTTGGCTCCAAACACCATCCTAGGTCCTCATAAGCACACTTTTCTCCTGCGAAACATAAAATCCACAATTAAATCTATTTTAACATCATTTAACATTCCTAAGATAGTGAATCGTAATGAAGTTGGAGTATAAATAGACCCTAAACTACGTGAATCTAGCCTATTATCAACACCCCACACTTAAATTAGTGCTAGTCCTCGAGCAATCCACCATACTCTACAAAGGTCCTTTCACTAAGCATTTCCCTAATGTATCATACCAGGAACATATTACAAGAGTTATACCTAGCAATGTAACATCTAAGCCTCAAGAGTCGACTCTCACGTGCCGTGCAATGTTCATACTTCCTCAATTTACTCTATACAGAGGTCAAGACTTACCTCTCTATCATGAATCAAGTGCCCTTACCTCACAAAGGAGAGTAGTTCCGCAAGAATGATATTAAGAACAAGTAGGAACTCAAATAGAAAGAATTCACTCACTCTCGGAAAGAACATTCATATGCCACAAAGCTGCACCGTAGGCTTGCCCGTAGTGTAATACTCTACTAATCGAGACCATTTAGTCTAAGATCAATTAGGTCTTCATTTGGTTGTAATGTAGGCTAAGGGACAAGTAGGATATATTTAGATATAGTGACTAACCTCCCTAAGCACTTTTAATATATTTACTTTCGGTTTTAGACCATATTTATGCCAGGCCAGACATTCCACCACACTTTTCTTATATTACCCACAAATTTACTCAGGTTCAATTATATCACTTCACCACTTATCAAGGACTGCATTTATTCATTGTCCTTTTCTCTCTCTCATTTTTTTTCAAAACCTTGCACCTTTCTTTCTATTTCTTTGATTCCACTCAAAAACCAAACCACCACCCCACACTTTGACTTTTACATGTTCTCTAACAATTCAAGTGCTCATGAGAGGTAAAGGGTTCAAACAGATGGCCATTCAAACAATTGGATAAGGTTTGTAATGTGGTTGCCAAAGAAACAGGCTTATAAGCTCAAAGGGGTTAACTATGATAGATTACAATCAGGTGGGTATACTTTATATCTGGATTAACAAAGAAATGCCTATATCACTTCTAAAACTGAACGAAGCTACTATTTCAGTTTGCAAACACACATGGAAAGTTCTAGGCATCGAATGTGGAGCATAGAATACAGCGCAATACACCTTACACACATATGGCACATGACTCACTCCAGATTGGTTTATCAAGACACTATCACCGAGTTTCAAGTTAGTTACAACATACTAATTTAAGGCACTCCACACGAATCAACAATAGAGCCTAAGCGTCACATTTTAGGGTCTTTGGTGTTTGGGTGTAACAACACTAAGGGATGCTTTTCCTATTTCAGCTCATCGCCCAAAAAAACCTAACCACTAAAACAACCAAATAATTAAAAAAAAAATAACTACACCCGGTTCAAGCAAAACCCTTGGAAAAGAACTGCGGTCAAAAGAAAAACCAAGGGGGAGTTGCTACACTACCTAGAAAAAACAAAATCTTTTTGGTGTTTTCTTTAGACTAACTTCCCTCAAGAAAACTGCCCTAGAGACCCGTCGTCAGGAAGAGTCCACTATATATATATATATATATATATATATATATTCTTTTTTTTATGGTTGACTTGGACCCTCAAGAATTTCGTCGAAAATGGGTCCGTCGTCGGGCCAACACGACTTAATTAGTTATACTACTACTAAAAATCACAAAAGAAAAACAAAAGCAACAAAACTCTACAAAAGAAACAATTAACAATCAGTTCCTACGTATGTACATATACAAGGGAGCATTCCCCCACCCCACACTTAAGATGAAGACGTGTCCTCATGGAAATCACAATAATCAAAGAGAGGTAAGGGGACTTCCCTGAAAGCTCAGTCTTGGTCGGAGACTGTCCCTAGGTCCAGGTGACATGCACGACCTAGGGCACGCAGCCAACCCATAATCTTCTTTTCGGATTTCCTTTGTTGGGCAGCCACTGCATCAACCCGCGTACTCAGGTCAGCGATCGAGGTGCGCAGCCCAGCCATGTCCTGTTTCAGGTAGTCCATTCTCTGTCCACGACTGGCTCTAGACGGGCCTGCACCCTCGGCAGCCTGCTCCTTAGTGGGTTGCACCTCCTCCTCATCTTCTTGCTCATCCTCCTCATCTTCTTGCTCATCCTCCTCATCATCCTCATCAGAATCATTTCCACCTCGTAATCATCAACTGCCATCGCTTCCTTTCCAATAGTAACCCTGTCAGCTCTGAAGGCGTACCCCATTGGCACTCTGCCATCCACCGCCAAGTTTCCTGGTACCCCAGCTGCAAGGCACAATCGAGTGATAAGAGATGGGAAAAAGAATCCATACCTCTGACTTTACTGCAGACGAACATCTCCTCATGCATGAGCTTGGCCATGTCAAAGTCACGGCCCATCCTAAAGCACCAAATCAAACACCCACGAGGAATGTTCACCTCCGAGGTGTTATGGGATGGGAGTAAGCAGTTGTTGATCAGGTGGAGCCAACATTTTGCTTCAAAGGTGAGGGCTGAAGAGTGAAACTTCTGCCCGTACTTGTACCACTTTATATCTGCACTCGGGACACAAATGGTTGGGAGGAACGTTTCCCACTGAGTATAGCACCAACCATATGCCTCATAGCTATCCTCGTACGTATCCACGGGGCCTGGCAGCCGGTAAAACGTCCTAATAGCCTCCACAGAGGCGTTCACTTGCTTCTTCCTCACTGTTACCACATGATTCTTGTGCTCCGGGCAGTTTGCATAAAACTTATAGCTATCCTCGTACATATCCACGCGGCCTGGCAGCCGGTAAAATGTCCTAATGGCCTCCACAGAGGCATTCACTTGCTTCTTCCTCACTGTTACCACATGATTCTTGTGCTCCGGGCAGTTTGCATAAAACTCCCTCACTATCATTGCATTAGCCTCATCAGGATCCTCAAAGAACACATCTAATCTCCTCCACATCAACTCATTATACATCCTTTGGCAGTAACGCTGGAGTAAGTCCGTGTCTATGCCACGTTCAGGTATGGCCGCCTTTGATTCCTTTACCGCAAATCTGTCCTGGGCCTTACTGATACAAATTTGTTACTATTGAAAGTCCTAGTATCAGGTGTTCCTCTTGCTCGTCCGCCCGAGGAAGAACTTGCTTGTCTGCCGGAATCCGGTGGCTTGACGCTTCCGATAGGGTGCCATTGTACCTACAATAAGGACATTATTAGAGCAGCACCACAAGGTGACCTAACTGTAGTTACTCAGACTTCACCTTACAATTGGTCACAATAATTACCTTCAGTGGAGCATTTACACAAACACTTGGTGGGCAGTATTCACCAGAGCCCCCAATTAATCAAGTTGAAACTCCAATCACCACCATAATGTCCCAAGAAGAAGAAGGGTTTTTAGAGAAGTGGGTGTGGGAGATGTGGGAGTGGTGGGTTAGGGTTGGGTAATTAGAAAAAGTAAAGGTCAATAACTAAAAAAATAAAAAATAAAAGAAAAATTTACCTGGTGCGCGACGGGACTAGCGCGGTCAGTAGCGCGCCCATAGCGCGACCGCGCTAGTGGAGACAGAACATATGGCCATCTGCGCGGCCACTAGCACTCCTGCGCTTGTGGCGTCGATACGAGACAGAAAAGTGGGCCATTAGCGCAACCACTAGCGTGCTCAGTAGCGCTGTTGCGCTACCCCAGGCCTCAAAATACTTCAATTTTTTTGGCCTTTCCTTGGATTGGCTTGAGTCTACCTTCGCCCTCGCACACCTGCATATGTTAGTACTTACAACAATTCAATTACTTATCCCTTATACTATAAAAATTACACATTGGGTTGCCTCCCAACTAACGCCTTAGTTAATGTCATGGCACGACAATTACACAATCAATGGGTTGCCTCCCATGAAGCGCTTGATTTAACGTCGCGGCACGATGTAGAATGAGCGCATTTAAGGCTCGCTCGACCTCTTAGGTTCAGTGAGATGCATCACAGACACTTACTTGTTCTCGACCATACCTACATACGATTTCAATCTATGCCTATTAACTCTTAAGGTGTGGGAATCTTTTTCATAACCAATCTCTAAAACACCTGAGGGAAACACTTCGACCACATGAAATGGTCCAGACCATCGGGACTTGAGTTTACCCAGAAACAATCTCAATCTTGAGTTATAGAGTATCACCATATCTCCGGGTTTGAAGTTTCGATCCACAATTTTCTTGTCGTGTGCCCTCTTCATTCTTTCCTTGTACGACCTCGTACTTTCAAAGGCAAGATACTTGAATTCATCTAGCCCATGGAGTTTGGTGACTCGACTTGTGCCCGTAACATCAAGGTCTATATTTAACTGTTTCAGTGCCCACCAAGCTCGATGTTCCAGCTATACTGGCAGGTGACATGCCTTCCCGAACACCAACTTGTACGGTGACATACCAATTGGCGTTTTGAATGCAGTTCTGTAGGCCCAGAGTGCGTCATCCAACTTTTTCGCCCAATCAGTTCTTGTGGCGTTTACAGTTTTCATCAGTACACTCTTTATTTCTCGATTTAACACCTCAACCTGTCCACTTGTCTGAGGGTGATATGGGGTTTCCACCTTGTGGCGCACATCGTACTTTGCTAACAACTTCTTGAAGGCACGATTGCAGAAATAGGTGCCTCCGTCACTGATAATGGCCCTTGGGGTTCCAACACAGGTGAATATATTCTTCTTCAAGAACCCCACCACCACTCGTGCATCAATGGTGGGGAGTGCTGCAGCTTCCACCCATTTGGACACATAGTCTACAACAACAAGTATGTACTTATTGCCATAGGAGATGACAAAGGGACCCATGAAGTCAATCCCCCATACATCAAACACCTCAACCTCTTGAATCGGGTTCATGGGCATCTCATGATGACGGGATATGTTCCTCGTCCTTTGACAGTCGTCACAACCCTTCACCCATTGGTATGTATCCTTGAACACAATAGGATTGCTCTATCTTGGGGACGCACCTCCGGATCATATTGCCAATAAAAATTCTAAACAGGTAAGGTTCATCCCAATAATAATTGAGGCAGTCATGATAAAACATTTTCTTTGAGCAGATGAGAGTTCATATGGCTCTATACCAGGTAGTTTGCAATATCTGCATACCATGGCACTTCCTCCATGTTTGTGGCGAGTAGTTGCTCGTCTGGAAAGGTTTCCAGAATATCTTCTGCTTCCACTGCATTTTCAGCTCCTTCAAGTCGTGACAGATGATCCGCGACTTGATTTTCCGTGCCCTTATGATAACGGATCTCTAGATCGAATTCTTGCAGTAGAAGCACACAACGAATCAGGTGCGACTTGGATTCCTCTTCTCAATCAAATACCTGAGGGCAATATGGTCAGTGTAAACAATTACCTTAGAGCCGATCAGGTATGGTCTGAACTTATCGAAGGCAAACACCACTGCCAACATCTCTTTTTCAGTCACAGTGTAGTTCAGCTGAGCTCCACTCAATGTCCTACTCGCGTAGTATATTGGGTGCATTGTCTTTTCCTTCCGCTGTCCCAACACTGCTCCCACTGTGTAGTCACTGGCATCACAAATGGGTTATCTTTTTCGAGGAACTTACACAGGGGGTTGGCAATTTTGGAGAAGTCTCTGATGAAACGTCGGTAAAACCCGGCATGCCCAAGGAAGCTCCTTATTGCTTTAACCAATGTGGGAGGTGGGAGTTTTGCTATAACATCAAATTTAGCACGATCCACCTCAATTCCTTTGCTTGACACCAAGTGCCCCAAGACTATCCCCTCTTGTACCATGAAATGACACTTCTCCCAATTAAGCACAAGATTCATCTCAATACACCGCTTCAGCACTTAGGTCAGATTTTCTAGGCACTCATCGAATGAATTTCCCACACACTGAGAAACCATCCATGAACACCTCCATTATATCCTCGACCATGTTAGTGAATATGGCCATCATGCACCTTTGAAATGTGGCAGGTGCATTGCATAAGCCAAAGGGCATCATTCTGAAGGCCAAAATCCCATAGGGACATGTGAATGAGGTCTTTTCTCTGTCTTTCGGGGCAATGAAAAATTTGGTTGTACCCCGAGTACCCATCCAGAAAACAAAAATGAGACCTCCCTGCCAGTCTATCGAGCATCTGATCGATGAAGGGAAGTGGGAAGTGATCTTTCCGGGTGGCTAGATTCAACTTTCTGTAGTCCATGCAAATTCTCCAGCCCGTGACGGTTCTTGTAGATATCAACTCATTGTTGTCATTTCTTACAACCATCATGCCACCCTTCTTAGGAACATATTGCACCGGGTTAACCCAGTTGCTGTCAGAGATGGGGAAAATGATTCCCGCATCCAACCACTTTATAATTTCCTTCTTTACCAGTTCCTTCATGTTTGGGTTCAGCCGCCTTTGGTGCTCCCTGGAAGGTTTATGCCCCTCTTCCAGCAGGATTTTGTGCATACAATATGGCGGGCTGATCCCTTTTATGTCTACCATGATCCACCCAATGGTAGTATTACACTCAGTGAGTACCTGTAAGAGCTGTTTTGCCTGCACATCTAACAAACTAGATGAGATAATAACAGGTAAAGTAGAGTTGGGTCCTAGAAATGCGTACCTGAGATGGGTTAACAATGGCTTCAATTCCAGCTTTGGTGGTTGTTCAACCGACGGCTTGGTTGGCGAGTCTCTCTCTTTTCTAAGTGTAGGGGCTCGAATTCCAGTGACCTCGGCCACACGCCTTTGCGCTCAAGAGACAACACCCATTCTGCCAATTCCTCCCCATTTTTCGCATCCAAATTCATCAAACATGCAGCAAGGGGGTCCTCAATAGTCAAAGACTCATCATCTTCCTCCAGTATCACATCCACAGCATCAATAAGAGAACAATTGGCGAATTCACTTGGTCGCCTCATGGATTTCTGCACATTGAATATGATTTCCTCGTTGAACAATCTAATCTTGAGCTCCCCAATTTCACAATCAATGAGGGCTCTCCCTGTGGCCAAGAATGGCCTTCCAAAAATTATGGGAATCTCTTCATCCATGCTGCAGTCCAATATCACAAAATCTGCAGGGAACACAAACTTCCCTACCTGCACCAATACGTCATCAAGAATGCCTGTCGGTCTCTTTATCGTCATGTCTGCTAGCTAACATAGAGGTCGGTCTAGCTCTACCAATCCCCAACCTCTTGTAGATGGACAGGGGCATAAGATTAATGCTGGCCCCTAATCACAAAGTGCCTTGACAAAGGCAAAGTTACCAATGGTGCATGTATTAGTTAAACTCCCTGGGTCAGACAACTTTTCCGCAATTGGTCGGGTCACAACGACACAGCAGGTCTGAGTAAGGGTCATTATGGCCAAGTCTTGGAAGTCGAATTTTTGGGACATCAAGTCCTTCATCATTTTGGCATAACCAGGCATCTCCTTCAGAGCATCAATCAAAGGAATATTTACCTGTATTTGTTTCAACATATCCAAGAACTTTTTATACTACTCATCTTTCTAGTACTTGGCCAGCCTCTGTGGGAATGGTGCTGGATGTCTCTTCTTCCCAATGATTTGGGAATTTTCTTTGTCAGACACTACCTCTATCACTGGTTGTTGGGCTGTCTCAACTTCTTTCTCAGCCTTAACTTGCATGCTGGGTTCTTCCTGGGTAGGCTGCACTGTCACCTCAGTTAGTTTTGTTGAATCATCAAATTCAATGAGCACTGGTACCAGTGTCTCAGCCTGTCTGCTTTCCCGAGCTCTTTCCTGCTCCAAGTCTAAGTCCCTTCCATTTCTTAGACTCACCGCCATCATCTGCTTTGGACCCTGATCTTTAGGATTTACCTAAATTTTAGCAGGCAATGTCCCAAGAGGATGATTATTCAAAGACATCGAGATCTGGCCCATTTGCACTTCAATATTTTTTATAGCTGACTCATGTGCATCTACTCTCTCACTTATTTTTGCAGTTGACCCAATAACCTGCTGCATCATTGCTTCAAGTCTGGAAAACCATCTTCTTGTCTCCCACCATGTTGTTGCTGAGGGGGTTGATAAGCCTGTTGCTGATTCTGATTATTGTACCCCTGTGGCCTTTGGTAAGGCGCCACATTACCATGAGGTCGTATGGCTCCGATGTTTCCACTATTGTGCTGCTGCTGAACTAGCCTGTATGGTTGATTTTGTTGACCCCAATTCTATCCACCCTGTCGCTGACCCCCATAATTTGACACATAGTTCATGTATTCAGGGTAGTAATGATGATCACATTCAGCATTCCACTGATTACCAAGTGGCTGACTAATGCAAGATGTGCATAAGCCCCCATTGGTTGTATCCACAATATGTACCTGCTGCTTTTGCCCTGACTCCTCCACCTTTTTGGTGAGTATGCTCATCTGTGTTATCAAGGTGGCCATATTTTAAGCAAGATTGTTGGATGGATCAAAGGGCACTGAGTGAACTACCGGAGTAATGGGTGCATTCCTGGTTGTCCACCTCGAATTATACATTATTTTATCAAGCAGGATCTGGCTTTCTCTCCATGTTTTGCTCAAGAATGCTCCACCAGCTGAAGCATCTATATTTTCCTTTATAGTATCTGCCATACCCATATAGAAACGCTACCCCAACATCTGCTCTGGAATACCATGGTGCGGACAGATAACCAACATTCCTTTAAATCGTTCCCATGTTTCTTGCAATGTTTTAGTTGGCTTCTGTCTGAAGCTCAAGACTTCATCAATTTGTTGAGCTGTCTTGTTGGGTGGATGGAATTTGTTCACGAACTGCTTAACTAACTCCTCCCATGTGGTAATGGAATTAATAGGGAGCGAGTTTAGCCAAGTCTGGGCTGCTCCTATCACTGAGAATGGAAACGACAACAATTTTATTGCTTCCTGAGTGACGTTTGGATGCCTCTGAGTTTTGCAAATCGAAGGAAATTCTTCAAATGTTGTTGGGGATCCTCAATGTATGACCCAAAAAATAGTCCCTTGTTCTGCAGCAAGTGCAACATATTGTTTGTAACTGAAAGGACTCAGCCTGTATCTGAGGGACTACTATCGCAGTGGCCAAATTCTCCGCTGTGGGTTGTGCCCAGTAATATAAAGGAGCCTCTAGCACAAGAGGTGCCACTATCTGCGCAACTGGGTCTACCACGTCGTCCCCATTGTTGTTCCTGTTGTTTAGATCTTCCATGTCGGGTTCAAGTTGTTCAATTGATGGTTGTTGTTTGATTTTCCGGTTGGCCCGGTTCAAGGCCTTGAAAACTTTCTCGGGGTCTGATAAGTCTTCAAATACTTCACCAGTTCTCGATGAGTTTCTAGGCATGCACCTGTACAACCAAGTTAGCAAACGTTAAAATTTCAATGTATAGATGAAAATTGAAGAAAATTGACTATACTTAAGAATTTTGTATTTCTTCTAACTGTAATTATAACACCGTTAATTCCCCGGCAACGGTGCCAAAATTTTATCACGCCCAACTATGCCTTATAAAAAGGACTAAGCGGACGTTGCAAATATAATCTGAGTATTTCGCCCCGAGTTGAACCCCACAAGAAATTAACCTATCAATTATAGTTGTTAGACTCACTCGATTCTCTGTACTCAACTTCCCAAAGATTATGAATATCAATTGTTGATGTTTCTACTAACTAAAACTGAATGAAATTAATTAAAATAGAATATAGCTATTGATAGGTTGTAAACAAATGCGAGAAAGATCTAAGCTTATGGTTTCCCCTATTGATAGAATCCCTTCTTGTATATTTCATATAGTTTGGCCTAATTATCTCTATCAATCATGAGCACTCTTGTTACCGTAAATCTCTCCCGAGTAATTACGACAATTTATTAGATGCACTCTCCCGAGTTACGCTAGCTACTTTTAGTATATCTCACTTTAGATTGCACCCAAGGTATCATTAATCCAACCTTTAAACCCTCGGTTATGGATTTTTCCTATACATTGGGAGTGGTGTTGTTCAACAACTACCTAAATATGCACTCTCTCCTGAGTAGATACACACTAAATAGGCACAACTGATTCAGGGCCCTTCAATCAACTACAACAAGAACTTAGTTGAACAAATAGAGATTAAAACCAAGAAAACTATATTAATATAACAAGATATTCATCCTAAACAGGTTCCACCAAAACCTTAGACTAAATAAGTTAGCTACTCATAATTATGCTAAAAATAACAGTAGAAGAATTCATCAATAATGGTATAAACACAAGGAAGAAAGATGAGATTTGATGCCCAATTGTCGCCCTTGCCTCTTGCCTTTTTCTTTTCTTCAACAAGACTTTAAACCCTGATTATCCTCTATTTTGGGCGAGTTGAACCTTATATAGGTTAAGTGGAAATGTCTCAAGCTTCCAAGTTTACCCTTGAAAAATAACGTGTGCAAACTGGACTAGCGCGGCCACGCTAGTGAACGCGCTACTAGCCGCGCTAATGGCTAAGTGTACTGCCTTTGATCGCTGGACTAGCGTGGTTGCGCTAAGGCCGCACTAATAGGCCTTCATTCTTCCTCAAACACCTGGGACTAGCGCGGTCGCACTAGTGAACGCGCTATGGTCGCGCTAGTGGACTAGTAGTCCGCCTTAGCAATTTTCTTCCTTCTTTTCACACGCTAGAAACTCCAAGGGGCCTTTCTCCTTCAATTTGGATCCAAACAGCATCCTAGGTCCTCATAAGCACACTTTGCTTCTGCGAAACATAAAATCCACAGTTAAAGCTATTTTAACATCATTTAACATTCCTAAGACAGTGAAGCATAATGAAGTTGGAGTATAAATAGACGCTAAAATACGTGAATCTATCCTATTATCATGATCCCATTGACCAGGAATATCATAAATCATGTTTGCACTATGTTTGGAATATGACCGGTGAATACAAACTCCAGATCTTTAAACTATAACAACAACTTGCGGCACTGAAGGAGAAACTAAAAGAGGCAGATGAAAAAATAGGTTGGAAGAGAAATTTAAGTGGTTGAAGCACAGAATAATGGGCGATAGTGACTAAACAAACACATGGATATATTGAGTGTAGTATTTTATCTTTATATTTTACGTCTCATGCATTATCATTAATTGTACCGAATTTAAATTATGTTAAGTTGTCGTTTTTATTGTGTTGTAGTATTAAACTAATAAATAATCCGGGAAATAAAAACACATGCGCAAATAATCATTAATGTCAATGTGTCCCACGGCCTGTATGCTTTAAAGCATTGGCTGGCCTGAGGCGCATCCCATCCCGCCCAGCTACGCTATCAGGATCATCCTCATCACTTCGACTCTTTATCGGAGGATGCGCTGCAATATGATCGTCGGTAAGGCTGGCAGACTCGGTAGAAGCAGCCGTTGGGCAAGTAGTAACCTACAAAATGATATATATTTTAGTATATAAAATATATATATTATTAACGTACGTGTTAGCTTAATGTTTTTTAATGGTCATACGATGGTCTCGGCGGGCTCCTGAATAAAATAATCCATCTCCGGCATGTCAGTATCACACAAAATGGCCTCTGTGACGGACGATGATGATGTCTTTAAAACAAATAAAAAACGCTTTAGATATTGATGGCTAATAAATGAGATAAAAACAAATATGAATAATAGTAATACAAACAAACATGCGCCTGTGAAAGATCCTCAAAATCCCTTGATGATGAGCCATAACTCAGTTGGCGCCCACTATGCATATCTCATGTCGGACGATCATTAGCAGTCGTCGATGGCTCTAGGGGACCTGAAAAATACTAATCCCACTATTGTCGTGTAATGGTCGTGCCTGCGATCAACAATGGAGCTAGCCGAGTCACCTGGAAAGTCCCTGGCGTCAACTGAAGGCTTGAATGCCGACATATCATGAGGAGCATCGTCTGGCTCAGGGTGGTCACCAGGCTGATAATATCTAAAATCCTCAACAAGTGCCTCAACACCCCCTTGTTGGGGACTACGTCTTCGCCGACCACCACGACCTCGTGGGACACCCTTTCTCTTTGGGCATACCTGCCACGTCTACCACGTTCAGGCTCCACAGGTGGCCCACGATAGTACTCCTCTGGCGGAACACAAGCAGCTTCGTATCCTAAGTGCTCATCATCTCGGGCACGCCTCAATGTCCAGGAAGTCTGATCTGTAACATGTCGGCCATACTCGTGCAAACTTGCTGTTCCCTCATCGGTATGCTGCTGCATCTGCAGTCCCACCTGGTAGAAAAAATGTAAGCCAATAACCTTCACAACATTTAAAATATTAATTACGGAATGATAGGTTTATACGTAAGTATAACAAATAACATACTAGTACCTCACGCCTCCCGGCGTATGGAATGCACCGACCACCAGCATGATGAACAGGATTCCCGACAAAAAGTCGGGTAACGCTGCGATACCATCCCATATACTCATGATCACTACCCGTACACTCAGGTGGAGGGGGTGGTGGAATCAGGTCATACCTATGGTCCCAAATCTCAATCTGGGACTCTAGCCAGACCACGTATATCTGGTCAATCCTGGAAAGATCATCCCTCTAGTAATGTGTCCCAATCCAAGCGTGCGGAGTAGGTACAAGATGTGGTCAACCAAACTGGTGAAAGATTCGCTCGGTGGCATGATGCTCGACAATATTGAGACACATCAATGGTACGGAAGAGCTCCACATAGCTCAACCGTGGGAGCAATAATCGGGCAAACCAGCTATTAGCTCCTCATTGTATGGCCTCCATATGAACTATTAAGTAAACACAGGAATCGTGAGTAAACGTAACATATATAAAGCCAGACCAAGTAAACTTAAGTATACATGTACATGCACGCCTTTAAGAAAACCCAACAAATCCCTGTAGTAGGGTAGATGATGTCGAGCCTCGACCTCACTTTCGTAGCTTCACTTATCAACCCACCTCCTAGATAAAGGGAGAAATGGTGGAGGTGGTGCATCCGGAGTGATGGGTGGTAGAGGTGGCTGGAAATGCAGGAACCGCTCCCAGTCCCAAACCTAATATACATTGTGGACGTAAAATTTAAGGTATATTTTTACTATGTATGTTATAATCATGAAAAGAATTGACTATGTTTTCATCTGCAGCAGCGGCAAAAATTCGACAACGTCTCTCTGGGTGCCCATGCACGCCTGGCACATCTGTCTATACAGGTAACCTAGAGCAGTTGCACCCCAGCTGTAACTAGGTAAATCATCTAGCCGCTCAAGTTGATGAAGAAATCTCAAGCTGACTAGGTTTCCCGAAGTGTTCGAGAACAATACACTACCAAACATCAGCAACATCAACAATCTCGTGTACCAGTCGATAACCTCCGCCGGTGAACCATCCATAATGTCGGCATCCATCACCTCCAGATGCTGCCGGACGGGCGTCAACTGGAAACGACTGGCCCTACTCAATGCAGTCTCCTCCACTGGCTGAAAATCGCTGAGACGCTGCAACATCTGCAGGTAATGCAATCCTGTATATTCTCTAAGAGCATACAAATAAGCTACATGTAATCCATCAACCGGCAGCCTAAAAAGAACCTCCACGTCCTTAAGCTTGACGGTAGCCTCGCTGATGGGTAGATGAAACGTGTGTGTCTCCGGTCGCCACCGCTCTATCATAGCCGGGATCAACGCCCAGTCGAACTACAACCGGCCGATCTCTATGATCTTGTAGAAACATGTATCTTGAAGGCGTCTAACTATATGAGGATGGAGTGGGTGTGCCTTAATGAACTCCCACATATCGTCTATACGCCTGGCTCGGAATGTCTGGGACAAACACTGCTCATCCCATATGTATGAAGACCTATGCTCATCCTGTAGCCACAATAGCTCTAGCGATGCAGGTCCGGGATGCACATGCGCAACCTCCATGACGATGACTGTAAATTGAACAATATTAATTAAAGTACTTTTTTTTTAATTACTTAACATCTTTAAATATAGTGCAATATCTTTAATGTTAAAATTTATTTGGTATTTTTACTATATTGTTAATTAGGTTGATACATTTTCTATATTATAATTTTATATGGTAATTTATTATTTTTTATGTTAGTTTATCATTTTATAGGTTAGTTCATTATTTTATATGTTAATTTATTATTTTATATGTTAGTTTGCTATTTTATATGTTTATTTATTATTTTATATGTTAGTTTCTTATTTTATATGTTAGTTTATTATTTTATATGTTTGTCTTAATTACTTACTTATTTTTAAGTATAATAGAATTATATAATTAATTTTTATAACTATACATGATTTAATTATTAAAATATTCATACAACAATACTTAGTTTAACAAATATTATTATTTTTAATATTATTTTCTTACGTTTGTAGACTAGAATTCGAGAGAGATTGTATTTGAACTATCATCTTTTTTCATATATTTTTGGGCTTAACATATAATTAAATGATTAATTTTAATAACTACAAAGATACTATGCTAAAAGGCACTACATTTTAGAACGCTAAAGTGCAGTATATTACAAATGCGGCCATTACATTAAAATTACAGGCACAACATAATTCTACAGGAGACTAAGCAACATTAAAGTTACATATTAATATATGCACAACAATAACATCTAAACAAGATTAATTATTCCTAAAATAACAATTTATATATTTACTAAACAGAAATTGGTCGTACTCAAAGAGTAATTTTGATGGGAAATATTAGTGCAAATGTGTTAAGCATTACTGAGAGTGTTGATGAATTCAAACCCACTAAAGATAAAGATTGATTAATTTGCTGATTTTATTTTTTGCAGAAAAATATGTCATGGTGATAATGAAGGAATATATGGTGTTGGAAAAGAAAACTAATAATAATGGATATGCTGGTGAAAATTATGGTGGAATAGCGCCGATGGGAGATGTGACTATGGAGAAGACAAGAAATAGAAAGGAAAAAATGTTATGTAAAAGAAAAGAGGGCCCACAAATTTTTTACATAACATCAAAAGTGAAAGATAATTAATATTTAATAAAAGAAGCTACGAAAAATAAATATTTAATGTTTATTTTTCCCTCTCACTCTCTGCACCACATGGGCTTAAAATGTGGTACTTATTACACTTCTAACAAATTCAGGGAGGGTCATAGGATACCCTTATTTTTAAGGGGTGCAACTGATACTTTGGTACAACCCCAATGGGGTAATTACATATTATCATTTAATTTTTCATAAAATAACAATTTCTCTATTTTACTATTTTTATACTAATAATATAATCCGGATAAAAAACAACAATTAGTTAAATCGCAAAATAATCATAAAATAAAGTAGAACATAGTAAAAACAACTAATAGGAATTTTTTTACACAATGAGTTTTAACAAAAAATAAGTCGGAATACCTCGATTTTAATTTTTTTATAAGTTGAAGATTTGATGATTTGCAAGCCGAAACAAGCAGCCCACTACGCGATAACGCCTTAGATATGATGTTAGCTTGCTACAATACCGAGAATTTGCACTTTTTGTGGGCTCCAACAGAGCTTTTTCCATTAAAAATGGTGGGGGCTTTTGGAGGGGGGGGGGGGGGGGGGGGGGCTGCTGGGAATAAAAAATTTAAAGGGAGGGCTGCTGGTTCGCACTGGTGGGAAAGGAAAAGGACACTTTTTTTTATATAGGAATAGCAACTATATATACCACGCTATACCTCCGGCTCATTTTAAGTTCAAATATAACGTCGTTATTCACCGCGCTATACTTTAGCGGACAAATGTATTATTAAGATATACCGTGGTGAATAACTGCGTATATATATTGTGATACCCAGTCTTTTTTAACCTATTATGGCCGCTTGAGTCAAAAAATACCACAATTAAGTTTCAGACTCCCCTTTTAATCTTAGAATGACATTTCAAGATGAGAGTCTTTTCAGGACTTTTTAAAGTTACATGTTTGATGTCAGAATAAAGTAAGTTGTCTCTTTCATAGTGGAAATTATGATTGTAGTCTGACAGTTTTAACTCTATTGCTGTTTAGGATAATAAGTCATCATTAGAAATCTTGATGTAAATTACCTTCCCCTTTCTTAGGACTGTGATGTAAATTTTCCGGATTGTGATGACTTCTTTATGCAATTAACTAGCCCAAAGAAAATATTGCGAGGTTCAACCATGATTGATGCATCTAATTTTTATGTAAATTCGTCTGTCAATTTATTAATTTTAAAAACTTGTGAATTCAACCATGACTGATGCATCTAATTGCCGTCTCTATTTTCATGCTTCAATATTTAAATGTCAATCTTCAGAATTATGGTAAATGTTCTTTCTTCATGGAAAACTTACTGAAATAGAAAGTTATAACGTTCTCAAAAACGATTAGAGCTTTAATTCCTTACAAATTCTTATGTAAATCTTGTTTTGCTTTTTCATTACTTTGATCTCGTAGAAGACCTATTAGAAGCTTACCACAACAATTTTTTTCCGGTTAGGTAGGAATAGCTACCTAGACGGTCTACTTGGCGGAATTAAGTGATGTAGGGCTATAACTCAATTGTTTCGTACATTATGTGCCTTGTATTTTACGTGCTTTAATGATACATTACACTCTATTTACGCGCAATAGAGTCTATTTTATGTGTAGGTGAATTGGAGATGAAAGTAGAACAAAAGGGATACTTAAACATTGAAAGTGTGCTTGAGAATAGTGAAATGGAGATACCTGGCGATGCCAGGCTTGAAGCTGGCGTTAGGCTGGCAACGCCAAGCAAAGGCCAGCTTAACCAGGCGTTAGCCTAGCGACGCCAGGCCTAGGGCGAGGTCCAGTCTGCGTTTTGAAGCTTTATTTCGTCTCCTGGTTTGACTGGGACTTGACCTACACGGTTAGGTCTTTTCCTACACATATAAATAGACCCAAAAATGCCACTTTGAAGGGAGTTTTGGCAACTGGAGGCAAGAACATCACGAGGAAAACTTTTGGAGGATAAAATCATAGAGTTCTTCATCCCTTTCTCTTTCTTTGTAATTCGTTTATGCAAAATACTGGGAAAATTGTTACTACTAACATGAGTGGCTAAGTACTCTAGTTCTAGGGTTGTGGTTGACATGATTATTAATATTTATTAATCACTTCTTCGTTAATTCGGATTATCATATTATGGATGTTTCTTTAATTCTAGTTTTAATTTGTGAATTATTGTAGCTACCAATTCACCCTACTATCTATGCTATGCTTGGGAAAGCCGTGTTTAGATTAGAGTAGAATTAGAGAAAGCTTTTTTCTAAACCCGTGGCTCAGGGGAAGATTTTGCGGTTATGATAGGAATATACCTAACAGTCTTGCTTAATTAAATACCGTATTATATTTGTTCATGATAGACTCACTACCACAGGAATATAGGATTGATATATTGTGGGCGGGCGAGTAGTATTGTGGGAACATGCTATTCTTATAAACAATCAGGTTAATTAGCAACCATAGATAATCTGGATTAACGAGTGTAATCATTGAACTTAATAGGATTGATAAACCAACCACAACCCTCGAATTTTCCTCTCCTCTGATTAAAACCTATGCATACACGTTTGCATTCTAGATAAATTAGTTGTTACTTGTTTAATTTCTGCAATTGTAGATTAACAGAAAAATATCACTCTTAAATATCTTGGACAATTAATAGATTTTAGTTTTCATTAGTTAACGATCAATCTAAGTCTCTGTGGGTTCGACATCCGACTTTCGAGTCACTTTATTACTTGACGACCACATATACTTGCGTGTACTTGGGAGACCAACAAGTTTTTGGTGTTGTTGCAGAGTATTTAGTTATTGATTGTTTAGTTAAGTTAAGTTTTTATTCGTTATTTGTTCAAGTTTTAATTTTTAATTTTATTTATTTGGGATAACGCAGGCTCTTCTCTTGAATGCGGAGGAGTAGAAGCGCAAACAATCTCCTTCCTATTCATCCTGAAATCGAACGAACACTTCTTAGAGTGAGGAGGGAACTAAAATTGAAAGGGAGTTGGAAATCGTAGTTCAACCACAGCCGATAGAGATGGCAGGTAATAAAGAGTGTCTGGTGATAGAAGCTGCAAGGACCAATCTGGCTCTTATAACTCAGGCGATTGTGAAGCTTGATATCACGGGTCACTTTGAACTCAAACAGTACATGGTACGTATATGTGGGTCTATCTCATGAAGACCCGCAACATAACTTCTTTGAAATTATAGACACTTACAATTATCCGAACGTTTCCAAGGACTATGTCAGGCTGACACTGTTTCCCTTTTCACTGATGGGGGAAGCTAAGGAATGGTTACAAAAAGAGCCCGCAAACTCAATCCACAATTAGGATGATCTAACAAGGAAATTCTTAATCAAGTTTTTTCCCACAAAAAGACAAAGTCACTGAGGAGCTAGATTCTTGGGTTTCAACAATGAGATGGTGAGACTCTTCGACAAGCTTGGGAAAGATACAAGAAGCTACTCAGAGACTTCCCACACCATTGTCAGACAGATGAGGTGTTGGGTCACACTTTCATTGATGGGTTGGACGAGGCGTCAAAGATGAATCGTGATTCAGCATGATGGGGTAATTGCATGGCAAGACCATATAGTGAGATCCAGATCCTGCTCAATTTTTTTTACTATTAATGATAATAATTGGAAAAGAGATGGGGAACCACGAAGAGCACTTAAACAAAAGGTAGCAGGTTTGATCGAGCTTGATGACTTCTCAGCAATGAGGGCAGATATAACAAGGTTAGTGAATCAGATGAATAAAATGACAATCCACCAAGCAACATGTGCAAAATATGTCTACTTGTTGCGAGTTATATGGTGAAGGTCACACAAGTGACATATGTCCCATGAATCCTAAATCCATCTACTACGTGGGGCAACAAGCTAGAGGGCTGATGAATCAAAATGCTCAATATGGTAACACATACAATCAGAACCGGAGGAATCATCCTAACTTCTCTTGGGGTGGAAATCAGAATATCCGACCTCAGGCAAATTACAATCATCCACCGCAACCCCCACAACAAGCAGAGGAGAGTTTGACTGACATGATGAAAAAGCTCTTGATAGAAAATCAACAATTGCGCAAAGAATTCAATAATCTAGAGAGGCAGTTGGGAAAATGGCTAACAATCAAAATACTAGACCTATTGGAGCTTTCCCGAGTGATACTGAACCTAATCCTAAGGCTCAAGTCAATGCGGTTACCTTGAGAAATGGAAGAGAACTAGAAGAAGTTCTAGAGAAAAAGAAGTATACAACTATCCTTGAAGGAGAATTAGTTCCTAAGACCACTGAGGAGAATAAGAAAAAAAAGCCAGAAATTGTGACAAGGCCACCACTTTCGTTTCCACAAAGACTGCAAAAGCAAAAACATGATACTATGTACAACAAATTCTTAGATATTTTGAGCCAAGTGCGTGTGAATTTGCCTTTGGTGGAAATTTTGCATGAAGTGCCTAAGTATGCTAGGTATCTCAGAGATATTGTGGCAAACAAGCAAAGACATACGGAGTTTGAAACAGTTGCACTTACTGAAAAGTGTAGTGCCAGAGTTCATAGTAAACTCCCTCCAAAGTTGAAGGATCCTGGGTGTTTCAAAATTCCTCTGTCTCTTGGAAAACAAGAAGTTGGTAGAGCCTTGTGTGATTTAGGGGCAAGTATAAATTTGATTCCATCCTCTTTGTTCAAGCAACTCGGATTGAGGGTGCTGAGACCCACTACAATCACTTAACAGTTGGCAGATAGGTCACTAGTTATGCCAGAAGGAATTATTGAGTATGTGTTAGTTCGAGTGGGAAAGTTTATTCTTCCTGCTGATTTTATTGTTCTTGATTATGAGGCAAATGAGGAAGTACCCCTTATTTTGGGGCGACCATTCTTAGCTACTGGTGGGTCACTTATTTATTTTAGGGAAGGAAAGTTGAAGATGAGAGTTGGCAATGAGGAAATTACTTTTAATGTGTACAAGACACTTAAGCTCCCTAAGCATTATGAGGATTTTTGCATGATTACAGTGGTAGAACTGAAGGGGATAGAGCAGAGTCCTGATGTGAATTATAGTGATTCGGATGGGACAACTGAGTTGGATGAGGTGGTGTTGCAAGCTGAGTGTGTAAGGATGATTGAGAAAAGAGATAGAGATGAAAGAGGAGATCTTCTGAGAGTGTGTAAAAAGGCTAGGCTTAATGGGAGAAAGAAGAATAGAAAGTGCCCAGCCTGAGCAGAGTAGCAGTGTCGTGCCACGACGTTAAATCAGGCGTTTGTTGGGAGGCAACCCAGCTTTACTACTTTCTTTTATTTTTATTTTTATTTTTATCTTATTATTGTGGTAGTTTTTGTTTTTGTTTTATAGTATTATAAGAATTGGAAGCAAAACCATTGGAAGAGTGCAAAAGCAAGCTAGATGGTGAGAATTAAGTGTGGGGTGCCACACAAAGGACCATACCTGAGGGAAGTCTGAGTACCTCGTGAGCCGCTATTGCTTCGGCCTTTGGCCTTTCAGGGAGTTTCTTGTCCACCCTCATTATTGTTTTGCTTTATTTGTGCAATGGGGACACTGCACTCTTTTAAGTGTGAGGTGGGAGAATTCTCTAGATAATTAGTAGTAGGATGTAGAAAAATGTTAACTTCTTATTTGTGATTTCGTAGTTGTGTTGTATTTTAGTAGTTAAGAAAAACTCGAAAACAAAAATCAGAAAAAAAATAGAAAAATTGGACTCTCCCAATGATGGATCTCCTATACAGTTTTCTTGATGGATTATGTCTAAAGAAAAATGACAAAAAGATTTTCTTTGTAGGTAGTGTAGTAATTCCCCCTTGATTTTTCTTTGTGCCGCGATTCTTTTCCAAAGGTTTTGTTTGAACCGGGTGTAGGTAGTTTTATTTCTTTTAGGAGATGAGCCATTGTGATGTGAATTGAATTGAAGCAATGTCTCTTGACTTTTTTATGCCTTGAGAATAGTGAGTACTTTTGTTGTGATGATGAGGCTCAGTTTTTGACTCTTGTATAAGTACCTTAAATCGTATGATCTTATTTTGCTTAACTCCTTTGACTAGAGTGTCTTGATGAGTCCAATCTTGAGTGAATTATGTGCCATGTGTGTGTAAGGTTTGTGTGTTATTCTATGCATTGCATTTGATGTCTAGAACTTTCCCCGTGTGTTTACCAAGCGAAATAGTAGTTTTGTTCAGTCTTGGAAGTGATATAAGCGTTTACTTGTTGAGCCAAATATATATAGTTTACCCGCGTAATTGCTATGTATCGTAGTTAACCCTTTGAGCCTGTAATCCTATTTCTTTTGCAACCACATTACAAGCCTTACCCATTTATTTGAATTAACCATCTATTTGAACCTTTTCACCTCTTTTGAGCACTTGAATTGTTATGAACTTTGTAAAATTGAAAATGTGGGGTGGTTGGTTTGGATTTTGAGTGGAACTAATGAAATAAGGAGAAATGTACATTGTTTTGAAAAAGTAAGAGCCACTTGAATTGAAAAAAGAAAAAAAATAGTTGTATTGATGTGAAAAGTATTCCATGATACTGGTGACTCTTGATGTAATTGTGCTTAAAGAAATATGGAGTTGATGTACATTGATGTGAAGGTGGAGTTTTGGTTTGACATAACTATGGGGGTTTGAATGTTAAAGTATATGTATTAGAGTGCTTAGGGAGGTGTAGCCACTTATATCCAAATGTATCCTACCCGCCCTGCAGCCTACATTACAACCAATGAAAGTCCTACTTGATCCTAGACTGAATGAGCTCAATTAGTAGAGTAGTACACTACGGGCAAGCTTATGATGCATCTTTTGTAGCATATGAATGTTATTTCTGAGAGTGAGTGAATTCTGTCTATCTTGAGTTCCTAATTGTTCTTAAATTTTATTGTGTGTTGGAATACTCTCTTTTATTGTGTGAGGGCACTTGATTCACGAAGGAAAGGTAATGTCATTGAACTCTTTATTAGAGTAAGTGAGTGAATTATGAAATAATGCATGGTACTTGTGAGTCAAATCTTGAGGTGAAGATGTTGCACCCTTGTGCTTAGTCTATTTTAAAGATTCTTGGTGTGATGAGTTAGGAGGATTGTTTAAAAAAGGTTGTGTCTATAAGTGTAGTTTGATTGCTTAAGGACATTCAATATTTAAGTGTGGGGTATTTATGTGGGGCTATAATTCCATTGTTTCATACATTATGTGCCTTGCATTTTACATGCTTTAATGATAAATTGTACTTTATTTGCGCGTAATGGAGTCTATTTTAGGTGAATTGGAGATGAAAGTAGAACAAAAGGGATACTTAAACGTTGAAAGTGTGCTCGAGAACAGTGAAAAGGAGATACCTCGCAACGCCAGGCTTGAAGCTGGCGAGGCCAGGCAAATGCCAGCTTAACCAAGCATTAGCCTGGAAATGCCAGGCCTAGGGCGAGGTCCAGTCTGAGTTTTGAAGCCTTATTTCGTCTCCTGGTTTGACTGGGACTTGACCTACACGTTTAGGTCTTTTCCTACACATATAAATAGACCCAAAAACGCCACTTTGAAGGGAGTTTTGGTAACCGGAGGCAAGAACATCACGTGGATAACTTTTGGAGGAGAAAATCATAGAGTTCTTCATCCCTTTCTCTTTTCTTTGTAATTGGTTTATGCAAAATACTTGGAAAATTGTTACTACGAACATGAGTGGGTAAGAACTCTAGTTCTAGGGTTGTGGTTGACATGATTATTAACGTTTATTAATCACATCTTCGTTAATTCGGATTATCATCTTGTGGTTGTTTCTTTAATTCTAGTTTTAATTTGTGAATTGTTGTAGCTACCAATTCACCCTACTATATATGCTATGTTTGGGAAAGCCGTGTTTATATTAGGGTAGAATTAGAGAAAGATTATTTCTAAACCCGTGGCTCGGGGAAAGATTTCGCGGTTGAGACAACAATATACCTAACAGTCTTACTTAATTAAATACCGTATTATATTCGTTCATGATAGACTCAATACCACAAGAATATATGATTGATATATTGTGGGCAGGCGAGTAGTATTGTGGGAACATGCTATTCATATAAACAATCCTATTAATTAGAAACCATAGATAATCTGGATTAACGAGTGTAATTGTTGAACTTAATAGGATTGATAAACCAACCACAACCCTGGAATTTTCCTCTCCTCTGAATTAAAACCTCTGCATATGCGTTTGCATTCTAGATAAATTAGTTGTTACTTGTTTAATTTCTGCAATAGCAGATTAATACAAAAATATCACTCTTAAATATCTTGGACAATTAATAGATTTTATTTTGCTTAGTTAACGATCAATCTATGTCTCTGTGGGTTCGACATCCGACTTTCGAGTCACTTTTGTAAAGAACTATAAAGATTTATGGATAAAAATAATGCCCAAATAGGTCCCCGTTGTTATAACTGTAGAAATTCTTAAAACGGACCCTTTTTGAGTAAAAAGTACCCCGATATTTAAAAGATATAATTTTCCAGATTTGCGCAGGTCTGCGGTCCACTATGTGATTGCAGATAAGGTATGCGGACCACATAGTGGTCGCATACTTGGACAGTTTGCTGGTCTATTTTGAGGACAACTATGCGGCCTAGAATGCGATCGCATTTCACGAATGCGGGCCGCATAGTTGTCGCATTCTTGCACCTTGAATTTTGCGGAGGCAGTTATGCGATGCACTATGCGATCGCATAACAGGTATGCGGACCGCATAATGGTCGCATACTTGGGAAGTCTACTTTTCTTTTTGGACCATTTAAGGGCCATTTATGCGACAGGAATGCGGACCGCATAGCAGGAATTCGATCGCATTCCTGACCATATTCCTGCTTCGGTACTATTAAAATTCTAATTTTATACCCGACCCTCAGTCCATTAAAACACTTACCCCCTTCCATTCTAAAGATTTTATGATAAATTAGAGAGAGGAGAGAGTGTGTTCTAGAGAGAGAGAGTTCCAACTTCATCAAATTTGTTCCTCCATCACTACTCAGGCCTGGAACTAATCAAGTAGGTCACTATTTTCTTCACCATAAGAGGTAAGCTTCTACCGCATCAACCATAATTTCTAGATTTTTGTTAAATTGGTTAGGTGAATTCATGAAGATTGGCGTAGGGATTTTGCATGCATGTAACCAACTAGTCATAATCTAGTAAAAGGAAATGGGTTAGAGTAATCTTTCACTAAAAAGAGGCCATTTAATCTAAAGGAAAACCTAGTGTTTGATATAATGCTCAAGTGATTTCAAGACATGATCGTTATTTCTAATTCTAAGTTCAATTATGCCACATTGTGAACTAGATTGAAGGTGCTAGAAGGTCCGATGAATTGTGGTAGAAATTAAGGAAAAATCCCAAACCAAGATATGTATGGCTAACTTTAATCCTTGTAGAGTCATCTTGTTGGTGTTCGAGCACTCGATATGAAATTCTTGCTTGAGCATATGTGAATTGATTGCCCTGCTGTGTCGAGGTGTAAGACTTCGTTCTTTACATTTGTTAGTCGATTACCCTATTATATGAGCTTGCGAAAAAGTGATTCTTTGTGCTTATTTCATCCTGTGCAAAGCTCGTTAAATTTTGAATACATCGTTAGGAGAGGATGTGCTGCAAAACGAAGGAAATGATAATGAAATAAAGTGGTGAATGTATCTAAGTGCCAAATGTTGTGTAGTAAATAATGGAAAGTAAACGGGGATAAAATAATTGAGCTATGTGTTGATGGCATACCGTATATGACTCACTGTTTGATAAAGATTTATGCGGCCTCGATTTCATATGGTTACTTGGTTATTACGAATGAATAACCTGGACGATGAGAATCTTTGTGATTGAATTGTTGGTTGATGTTGCTATTAATTACATTGTTGAACGTATCAAAGTGCTAAAGGCTGTGTAGCAAATGATGAAAGTAAATATGGGCTGATTTTATTGAGTTAAACGATTGTGGCAACACGATATATGAATTACTGATTGGTAAGGATCATTGTGTCTTGATTTCACATAGTTATTGGTTGATATGAACTTATGTTCTTCATGATGAAGATCCTTGTGATATAAATGTTGGTGGTTGTTGCTGTGAAATTTGATTGTAAGGTGGGATCGGGTTGCACGCCGCAAATTGTAAGGTGGGACCGGGTTTCACGTCGCAACAGAATTGTAAGGTGGGATCGAGTTGCACGCCGAAACAAAATTGTAAGGTGGGATCGGGTTGCACGCCGCAACAGAATTGTAAGGTGGGATCGGGTTGCACGCCGCAATAGAAGTAATAAGGGTGTAATGTGATTTTGAGATGGGATCGGGTTTCACGCCGCAATAGAAGAAATAAGGGTGGAATATGATTGTAAGGTGGGATCGGGTTGCGCGCCGCAATAGGAGAACAATTGAAATAAGAAATTATGGAAATCTCATTTGTGATTCTCTGTATCTCTGTGCAATACTTGTTTGGGTTTCTTTAACTGCCTCATATATGTGTATTGCTTGATTTTACATAGAGTAAAGTTTGTTTATACATACTAGTACTATTCAATGGTACTAACGTCCCTTTTGCCGGGGGCGCTCCATCTTTTATATGTATGTAGGTGGTTCTATAGCAAGTAGCTCGGTTCGCTATTAGTGGTGCCTCCTCTTCATGTCTTTAGCAGTTCTGGTGAGCCCCATTTCCTCTCGGGGCTGTGTGTATCTTATATCATCTCATTTTGTATATTTTATGTCTTTTAAGGTATATCCTGGGCCTTGTTTCTGGCAAGTATTGTGTAAACTCCTAGTACTCTTAGAGGCTCAGTAGACACTGTGTGGGTTGTATGTATCTTGGGTAGTAGTTGTAATTATTCGTAATCTTGGTTCTGTGTCGAAAATGTTGTGCTTAGCTTGTATATTTTGGGATTATCATATGTCGAAGTTTTAAAAGAGGAAAAATGGAAATTTGGTTGTAAATTCATATTAAATTTGTATATTGTGCACGGGGTAACGCGTTGGGTAGGAAAAGCAATCCAGGTCCGCTTGACCGGAATCATTCAGTTAGGTGCCGGTCTCGTCCCTCGGTTTTGGGGTGTGACAACTTTACTACTTGATGACCGCGTATACTTGCGTGTACTTGGGAGACCAACATTAAGTAACGCTTCCATGCCAGTACTTCTGTACTATAATAAGGTAGTTTTGTATTTTCCTTCTTTGTGAGGCATTACAAAGTCACAAATCACAATACAAAGATTTCATAGTGATAATGATACCGAGAATGGTTAGTAATGGCTGTTTGACATGTGTTCAGTCTATTGGATAAGACTGGAAGGAAATTATAATTTGGAGCACTAATATGTCGATTCAATTATACCACCAAGGGTTGTGGTGAATGTATATGATCTTTTCAGTCTTAATCAAAGGTCTTAGATAGTTTTTTTTCCTCTTTAATGTGCCTTGAGATGCAAATTCATGACAAACTCAAAAAAATAAAAAAAATTCTAAAATCCTGGATACACCTCTGGTACAAGATACTGCTCGAGTTCTCGTGTCTCAAGAAACATTGCTAGAAAGGGTAAAACTAATAAGGGAAAGGCCTTATAAGAAAGGTAATTGCTAGCTAGCGCCAAGCGGGTGGCGTTCTTCTGCTCTCCTTGATAGGAGAGTTCTTTACTCGCACATTATCGAAAGGAACCATTGAATAGAGATGACTCAGTTTAAATATTCTCTAGCTAAAGTATGTTATTTTAGAATACTTGTATTGACTAGACAGGCTGTATCTCCGGTAAAGATTACTATGTATGAGATTTGGCTCATTTTTATTCGCTTTTGTATCCATTTTCTCAAGTTTTAACTTGTATGGACGACATATATCTCTTTTTTTAATTTTAATGGTTCTAAATTTTAAAGTCTAAATTTTGACTTTAAAAAATGACTAGAGTTGACAACGCTCAACATTTATGGTAAACGACCTCGAATCGATATTTTGGCGGTTCCAATAGGTTTGTATGATGATTTTGGACTTGTACACATGTTTGGTTGGGGTCCCAGGTAACCCGAGGCCATTCCGACGCATCATGTGAAAAGTTAAAAAAATATTTTTGAACTTGAAAATCTTAAGTTTTAATGATCGATTCTTTAATTTTGATGATTTGAGCTTACGAGTGAGTTTGTATGATGTTATTACACATATATGGATGTCGGGATTAAAGCTAGAGGGGCTCGGGTGAGTTCCGGATAGGTTGTGGACTGATTTTGTCTTCACATGTGACTACTAGTGTAGGTGGACTACATGTCTCGCATTTGCGATGACCTGTTTGCATATGCGAGCTTCACTTTTGCGAAGTCAGGCTCGCATTTTCGATGACTGACTGGACGGGCAGCTTCGCATTTGCGAAGCTTTGCTAGCATTTGCGATGGGGGCTTCTTTTGCAATTGAGAGGAATATGTCGCATTTGTGATGGCATTGTCGCATTTGCGACATCAGATGCTTAGGGGTTGGTTCGCAATTGCGACTAGCTATTCGCATTTGCAAACATTGCATCTGCAACTTGGTAAAGGGTAGGGATTTAGGAACTTAGCTCATTTTATACCATTTCTGAGACCTAGACTTCATAGAGGCAATTTTCGGAGAGTAATTTCTCCCCAAATTCATACGTCTGTAATCTTAACTTGTTTTTGTTCAATTTCTATTATCTTTTCATGAATTTTATCATCAAATCTAAGATTCCTAGAGTAGAAATTAGGGGGTTTTGGTAAAATCTTGGAATTTTATAAAATTGAGATATAGACCTCAAATTGAGATCGGATTTCAAAATAAATTATATATTCGGGCTCGGGGTTGAATGGGTAATCAGAATTTGGTCTTAATTTTGAATTTCGACCACATGGGTCTAGGTGATTTATTGTTGACCTTTTCAATTATGATAAAGATTGAAACTTTTTCATTCGAGAGTAGTTTCTAAAGCTTATTTTTACTTGTTTGAACAATAATTGACTAGATACATATGGTTTGGAGGCTTGTTCTAAAGGGAAAGCCATGTTGGATTGTTGGTTTCTTCCCGAAAAGAGACAAGTGTCTTGGTTAACCTTGAGTTGAGGAAAAAGGGTATAATCGAGTCTATTTACTATTCAACCTTGATTTGAATTAATGCAATCTCATTTCTTTCGCATTTTTACCTCATTCTTTCTTTGCTATTCCATAGCTACTTAAACTACATAACTCTGACTTAATACCACACCGTCTTCCCCTCTTTAGGGGAATACTAGCATTTAATGCTATGAATATTTACCTATATATATTTACCTCTTCATCTTTAACGTCTTTTCACGTCTTTACTGATCTTACTCGCCTTGTGGTAACTCTTCTCTACCAAGGATAACTGAATTTCTTACGCGCGAGGGTGACACTTAGTGTAACTGGCATACTTAGTTCCTTAAGCTTAACTCTACTCACAGTGCTTGCTCTAGGGAAGCATCTTCTTGAATGACCTTTAAATGTTATTCTTCTATTGTCCATTCTATATTACCGGAAAGCGATCGCTAAAATTCTCTTGATATCGACTATTATCACATCATTCGATCCTTAATTTTTTCTTGTTTACTAGCCATACTAATTTTTATTACTCCCGGTGTCTAATTTAGCTTGTTGGTAATCTTGTGGGATTCACCAGCTTATACTCTCTTATTGTCTCAAGGCCTATCACCTCTTGTTTTTTCCTTCACTTGACTATAGACTCTGTCATCTTGTCATATTTTGATTTACCATTATCACCCCATTATCAGACCTTACTCGTAATGCTTCATTTATTCTCTTCTTATTCTCTTGCTAATATTTCTGGCTATCACATTATTTTGAATACTTCAACAAAACCTTGTTTCACTTTTAGTTCCCCTGGCTCATTCCACCATTTTGGGTTACTCTAACCCCAGCTGGATTTTGATATCCCATTACTCTCTTAAACTATATCTGTTAGCTTCCATTGGGCATAACTGAGATGGGTGTGACCAATTGTACATACCTGTATTACTGTTGAAAATAAACGCAGAGTACTTGTATTTCTCTGCCTGAATTGTAAATATTGATAATCTTCACTAACACGGTACCTCGTGCCCTCCTTCACATTGCTTCAATTACATGTTGAAACATAAACTTTTACCTTATGATACTTCTATAGCCTGCTATTCACGGGGTGTATTTGATATTCCTATCTTAAGGTCTAAAGCTGGAAATTTGCATATCCGGTATGCACGATCTGATAGGGCCTCAAACAGGGCCACATCGTCAAGAAATCTCTCTCTCTCTATTAGTGCCCTTGCTTGTTGCTATATCGGCCCTCTGGTTAGTTGTAATTTTTTCTATCTGAAAGGCTCTATATCATTAGCAAACATAAGTCTTGGATCGAACTGTTATGACTCAACTCTATAGCACGATATGGATTTGAAAGAAGGGTAACAGACTCCTAAATTCCTTGTAGCTTCCTGCTTATAAATTGTAGGGCACAACATATCTATAAACAAGGCTATACTAGACACGACTTGTAGACGTCCTAGGATAGAACTACTCTGATACCAAGTTTGTCACGCCTCAAACCTAGGGAGGCATGGCCGGCACCCGGTGCCATATTTGGCCTGAGCTTACCACTCTGTAACTGTGAACTCTAGATTGGTAACCCTCAACTTAGGCTGATGAAGCCATATTCTAAATCATCTAAAAATATCGTCTCTCATCTGATGGGTAAACATACCAAAAGCTCATACATATATAAATATACATACACACGCACACACACACACACACACACACACACACACACATATATATATATATATATNTGAAGTCGCCATAAACATCTACTGATATACAAAGTATACAGGGCTCGTCTACAATCCATTAGAGATAACAAAATTGTATCATGGTCGGGATAAGGCCTCGACTTACCCATCAAACCTGTACATATAAAATGGACTCCAAGGTCTAGACCTGGTAAAACTGAGGAAGTGGAGCTTACCAACAAAGTTGATGTTTGACTCTTTCTACTCGAAAGGTCTATCCAGCTATCTATCAGGACCTGCAGGCATAAAATGCAGCGTCCCCAGCAAAAGGGACACTAGTATGTACCGAGTATGTAAGGCAACAGAATGGCTTAAAGCTGAAACTAAACTGATAATATAATAACTGAAATTACCTAGGAGTCAAATATAGTTTAAAAATATACGTACCTGCTGATACTGACTCATCTCTCTCAATATAGTAAGTAAAATAGTTGTCCGGCCCTATAAGGCTAGATATGTGTAACTGCTCTGTCGTAGTAGGCTCGCTCATAGGCAGTTGGCCATACTAGGCTCTGTATCTTGGCCATTCTGGGCTCGCTCATAGTCGCTCGGCCACAGTAGGCTCGGTATATGACTTACCATCTGATTAGAGGTTTCCCAATAGGGACCTGCCCATATATTATAGCTCGATGGTGGTGAAAATACTGTAATACTATATAAATATATATAGACTCTCTGCTCTCTTAGCTGAAAGAAGACAAAACTAAACGGAATATGAAGTCTCGATAAGGGAGAATAATGTAACTTATGACTAGGATAATGTTAATAAATTCAGGAATATGAACTTCTCTTTATGTATTATTATCAAACACATGCAGTTACAAGATCATGCCAAAATGAGGAAAAAGTTTAGCCTTAACATACCTTAACTCTGTTGAGTCCTTAATACTTTCCAGCAATTCATCAAACAAATCAACTCAATCTACCATAGCATAAGGAGATTCAAAATCAGTGATGAGTAAAGGCTAAGTCCGCAACTTAAATTAGTAGGTCGTTTACGTAAATTTGGGCAGCATCTCCCCTCTAACAAGGTCCTATTCCAATACCATATACCAACAAAAATAAGAACACAACAATAAATCCAGGTATGTATCATTTTCCAACCTTATCTCCATCACAATATTCCACAAAACAACCTACACATCCTAATCACTTCTGTCACGCCCCGAAATCCCACCATCGGGCCGTAATGGCGTCTAACATTGAACTCGCTAGACAAGCCAACGTGTACAGTTAAACTAGCATGGAAACATCGATTTAACAGAATAAGCTTAAAACCGTTCACAACTTAACAGCGGAGATAAATAAATATGGTTTTCAAAACTAAGTAAAGACAACATTTTCCCAAAACCAGGAGTCACAAACTCACAAACTGTCTATAAGAGTGCTATACAAAGTATGAAAGGAAATACATGGCTGTCTCTGAAACTAGAGGAAAACAAGACAGAAACAAAGGCATAGGGATGGGAGAGATGCCAAGGCCCACGAACGCCAGCGGGTATACCTTGAGGCCTCTAGGATGAGCTGGAAGACACTCCCACTAATGATTTTCTCCGGGTCCGGCTACGTAATCTGCACAACATAAAGAAGTACAGGTGTAGCATCAGTACAACTGACCCCATGTACTGGTAAGTCCCTAGCCTAACCTTGGCGAAGTAGTGACGAGGCTAGAACTAGACTACCAAGTAAACCTGTGCAATTCGAATATATATATATATATATATATATATATATATATAAACAACGGAAAAGAAATACAGGAAGTGATCCATCAATAAGGGAAGGGGGAACATGTTGTGGGGAGATAACAGTTTCATATAAGAAATCTTAAACAAAGAAAGGAACAACAAGGCCAGAATATCAATAAGGACCAGAAATCACAAGCTTGCACGGCATCACCCTTCGTGTTTTTACTCTCGTCCTCACTATGCAATGTATAATGTAATCAATGTGAATCATGCCACGACATCACCCTTCGTGATTTTACTCTCGTCCTCACTATGCAATGTATAATGTAATCAATGTGAATCATGCCACGACATCACCCTTCGTGATTTTACTCTCGTCCTCACTATGCAATGTATAATGTAATCAATGTAAATCACGACACGGCATTACCCTTCATGATTTTACTCTCTTTCCTCACAGTATAATCAATGAATATCGGTACAGAATGGTACATCGTACGGCATGGCATCACCCTTCGTGCTTTACACTCTTTCCTCACAATATCAAACAACGCATGACATCACCCTTCGTGCTTTAACACTGTTCCTCACAATAGCAAACAATGCACGGCATCACCCTTCGTGCTTTAACACTCTTCCTTACCTAAACAGCAATCACAAACAACGGGCAAGGGAGCAAACAAAATAGAAAAAGGAATTTCGGCAAGGGAACAATAACAGTAATCTCAACATCCAAGCAACGGAGACAATATAAAACAATGCACGGCATCATCCTTCGTGTTTTAACACTCTTCCTTACAATAGCAAACAGTGCACGACATCACCCTTCGTGGTTTAACACTCTTTCTCACCCAAACAACAATCACAAACAAGGGCAAGGGAGTAAACAGAATAAAAATAGAAGTCCCGGCAAGGGAACATCAATTGAACAATTAAATCCCGGCAAGGGAACATCAATTAAACAATTAAATCCCAGCAAGGGAACAATAACAGTAATCTCAACGTCCCATCAAGGGAGATAATCACTAAAGAAACAATGACCCGGCGAGGGTATATTGTAGTAACTCTTTCTCTTTCTTTAACTTTCATTTCATAGTTTACTCTATTACTTGAGCCAATGATCCAAAGGATTCAACTATCTCATATATCTTCACCATTCGTGTTATAATTTGAGCCAATGCTCCAAAGGAGTTCAAAGATCTCATATATCTTCACCATTCATGTTACAATTTGATCCAATGCTCCTCGAAGTTTAAAGATCACAATTCCCTTCACATGCTCTTTACAACATATAGAAATCATCAATTAAGCATGGAAGTTACAACAAAATCGGAATATTTGCAATAATAAGACTCACGGTCATGCTAGACACCAATGTATAGATACTCGTCACCATGCCTATACATCGTACTCTACAATTAGCAAGTGGAAAATAAGACTCAACTCCTATTCCCTCAAGTTAAGGTTAGACCACACACTTACCTCGAGTCCAAAATATAGCAATCAACCCTCTAACACCTCCTTTCCTTTTGAATTGAACTCCGGAATGGTATTATCTAGGTATAATCAACTCAAGTATATCAATAAGGATTCAATAATTCAATTACATAGCCTAATTACCCATTTCCATGCATTCTTCCAAAATAATAAAATTCGACCCTGGGCCCGCTTGGTCCAAACACGAGGTTTTGACCAAAACCACGTCACTCATTCACCCACGAGACCGAATATATAATTAGTTTTCAAATTCGACCCCAACACGAGGTCTAAATCAAGAAAATTCAAAAGGGCCTAACTCTAACCAAATCCCCAAATTTCTACTCTAATTTGTATGTTTTAGGCTTAGGAATTCATTACATATAGATCAAAAATGAAGGAAACGAGTTAAAATTTACTAACCCAAGAAGTTTTGGTGAAGAATGGCTTCAATGAATTCCTAAGGACCTTGGAGAAGATGAATTTCGTGAAAACTTATGAAAAATCCCGAAGCTACTGTTCTGGAAATATATACCATTGGGCAAAATTGCCCTTCGCGTTCGCGGAAAGGAGGTCGCGTTTGCGAAGGGTAGACTGGACAGACCATCGCGTTCGCGAAAGGGTGAATGCGAACGCGAAGAATAAATAGGCTGGGGTCCAGAAATTGGCCTACGCGAACGCGTGGGACATCAATGCGATGTAGAAGACCTGCAAAGCTACACGAATGCGGTCAAGTGTACGCGAACGCGAAGAGGAAAAGAGGGCTAAGCCCTCAGGGTCAAATAACCCTACGCATTCGCGAGGGAATGGATGCGAACGCGATGAAGGAATAGCTTAAAGCTTCGCGAACGCAGAAGAGGCGTCGCGAACGGGAAGAACAAATGGACCTGCAACTGCTGAAGCCAAAAACCAGCAATCTTCCTAAGTTCAAAATCACTCCGAGACACCTCCGAGAATTTCCCGAGCCCTCGGGGCTCCTAACAAATCACATGCACTAACTCAACAACATCCTACGAACTTAACCATGCGATCAAATCGCCAATATAACATCAAAAACAACGAACCAAACTTCAAAATCACTAGTTTTTCTTGAAACTTCATAAACTTTCAAATTTAGAGTTTTAAGTCCGAAACACATCAAACGACGTTCAATTTCAACCAAACTTCACAGAAATATCTTAAACCACATATAAGACCTGTGCCGGGCGCCGGAACCAAAATACGGGCCCGATACCAACATTTTCTAACCAATTTCCATTTCACTTTTCTTTATAAATTTCAAAAAACAATTTCACTCAAAAATTCATTTCTCGGGCTTGGGACCTCGAAATTCGATTCCGAACATACGCCCAAGTCCCATATTTTCCTACGGACCCTCTGGGATCGTCAAATCACGGGTCCAGGTTTGTTTACCCAAAATATTGACCGGAGTCAAATTTACTCAATTTATTATCAAATTTTAGCATTTTTCACAGAATTTCATATTTAAGCTGTCCGGCTACGCGCCCGGACTGCACACGCAAATCGAGGCAACTACAGATAAGGTTTTCAAGGCCTCGGAAGTATGGGATGGGTAATAAAAGAGGTGATGACCCCTTTGGGTCGTCACATTCTCCACCTCTAAAACAACCGTTCGTCCTCGAACGGAGAAGAAGGAAGTACCTGAGTCGGGGAATAAATGAGGGTAACGGCTCTGCATATTGGACTCGGACTCCCAGGTCGATGCCTCAGGAGGCTGACCTCTCCACTGAACACGAATAGAAGGGAAACTCTTGGATCTCAACTGACGAACCTGCCGGTCTAGAATAGCTACCGGCTCCTCCTCATAAGATAAGTCCTTGTCCAACTGGATAGTGCCGAAATCTAATATGTGGGCTGGATCACCATGATACCTCCGAAGCATGGACATATGAAAAACTGGATGTACGACTGATAAGCTAGGCGGCATTTCAAGTCTATAAGCCACATCTCCTACTCGATCAAGAATCTCAAATGGACCAATGAACCTAGGGCTAAGCTTGCCCTTCTTCCCAAATCTCATCACGCCCTTCATCGGCAACACTCGGAGCAATACTCGCTCACCAACCATAAAAGCCACATCTCGAACCTTGCGATCTGCATAACTCTTTTTCCTGGACTGAGCTGTACGAAGCCTATCCTGAATGATCCTGACCTTGTCCAAGGCCTCCTGAACCAAATCTGTACCCAACAACCGAGCCTCTCCCGGCTCAAACCATCCAACCGGAGATCGACACCGCCTACCATATAAAGCATCATAAGGAGCCATCGGGATACTCGACTGGTAGCTGTTGTTGTAGGCAAACTCTGCTAAAGGCAAGAACTGATCCCATGATCCTCCAAAGTCAATAACACAAGCTCGGAGCATATCCTCCAATATCTGAATAGTCCGCTCGGACTGTCCATCCGTTTGAGGATTAAATGTTGTACTCAACTCAACCTGGGTGCCTAACTCTCGCTAAACTGCCCTCCAGAAATGCGAGGTAAACTGCGCGCCCCGGTCCGAAATGATAGATACCGGCACACTATGAAGGCGAACAATCTACCGGATATAGATCTTAGCTAACCTCTCGAATGAATAAGAGACTGCCACAGGAATGAAATGCGTTGACTTGGCAGCCTATCAACAATAACCCAAACTGCGTCGAACTTCTTCCGGGTCACGAAAGTCCGATAACGAAGTCCATAGTGATCCTCTCCCACTTCCACTCGGGAAGCTCAATCCTCTAAAATAAACCACCAGGCCTCTGATGCTCATACTTAACCTATTGACAATTGAAGTACCACACCACATGTGCCACAATATCCTTCTTCATTTTACGCCACCAATAATGCTGCCGCAAATCCTGATACATCTTCGCGGCGCCCGGATGAATAGAGTACCGGGAACTATGGGACTTCTCTAAAATCAACTCTCGAATCCCATCAACATTGGGCACACAAACTCGCCCCTGCAATCTCAAAACACCATCATCATCTAAGGTCACCGTCTTGGCGCCTCCACGCTGCACCGTGTCTCTAAGGACACACAAATGGGGATCATCAAATTGCCGATCGCGGATACGCTCCAACAATGAAGAATGAGAGACCGTACAAGCCAACACTCGACTAGGATCAGAAATATCCAACCTCACAAATCGATTGGCCAAATCCTGAACATCCAAAGCAAGCGACCTTTGACTGACCGGAATAAAAGCAAGACTGCCCATACTAGTTGGCTTCCTACTCAAAGCATCGGCCACCACATTGGCCTTCCCCGGGTGATATAAGATGGTAATATCATAATCCTTCAACAACTCCAACCATCTACTCTGCCTCAAATTCAACTCCTTTTTCTTGAACAAGTACTGAAGACTTTTATGATCCGTGAACACCTCACACGCCACGCCATACAGGTAGTGCCTCCAAATCTTCAATGCGTGAACAATGGTTGCCAACTCCAAATCATGCACTGGATAGTTCTTCTCATGAATCTTTAACTGCCTCGAAGCATAAGTAATGACCTTGCCATCCTGCATCAACACTGCACCAAGCCCAATACGGGAAGCATCGCAATAGACTGTGTAAGGCCCTGAATCTGTGGGCAAAACCAATATCGGTGCCGTAGCCAGAGCTGTCTTGAGCCTCTGAAAGCTCGCCTCACACTCGTCCGACCATCTGAATTGGGCACCCTTCTGGGTCAACCTGGTCATCGGGGCTGCAATAGATGAGAACCCCTCCACGAACCGACGATAGTAGCCTGCCAATCCCAAGAAACTCCGAATCTCTGTAGTTGATGCTGGTCTAGGCCAGTTCTTGACTGCCTCAATCTTCTTCGAGTCAACCTGAATACCCTCTGCTGATACGACATGACCCAGGAATGCAACTGAACTCAACCATAACTCACACTTTGAAAATTTTGCATATAGTTGGCTGTCCTTCAGAGTCTGAAGAACCACTCTGAGATGTTGCTCGTGCTCCTCCTGGCTGCGGGAGTATATCAATATATCATCAATGAAGACTATCACGAACGAGTCCAAATAAGGCCTGAACACTCGGTTCATCAAGTCCATAAAAGCTGCTGGGGCATTTGTCAACCCAAACGACATGACCAAAAACTCGTAGTGCCCGTACCGAGTGCGGAAAGTTGTCTTAGGGACATCAGATGCCCTAATCCTCAACTGATGGTAGCCAGATCTAAGGTCTATCTTTGAAAATACCTTGGCACCCTGAATGTGATCGAACAAATCATCAATCCTCAGTAGTGAATACTTATTCCTGATTGTAACCTTGTTCAATTGCCGGTAATCAATGCACATCCTCATCGAACCATCATTTTTCTTCACAAACAACACTGGAGCACCCCAAGGAGAAACACTGGGCCTAATGAAACCCTTCCCAAGCAAATCCTGCAACTGTTCCTTCAACNGTGCGATATGGAGAAATAGAAATGGGATGGGTGCCCGGAGTTAGATCAATGCAGAAATCAATGTCCCTGTCGGGTGGCATTTCTGGCAGGTCTGAAGGGAAGACCCCAGGAAACTCACGAACCACGGGTACCGAATCAATAGAGGGAACCTCAACACTGGAATCACACACATAAGCCAAATAAGCCAAACACTCCTTCTCGACCATACGTCGAGCCTTCACGTACGAAATAAGACTGCGGGTAGAATGACNACAAATAAACCAAACACCCATTCTCGACCATACGCCGAGCCTTCACGTACGAAATAACACTGCGGGTAGAATGACCAGGAGTCCCTCTCCACTCCAAACGGGGCAAATCCGGTAAGGCTAAGGTCACTGTCTTGGCATGGCAATCCAAGATAGCATGATATTGGGATAACCAGTCCATCCCCAATATAACATCAAAGTCGACCATACCTAAAAGCAGTAAATCAACACGGGTCTCAAGACCCCCAATCGTCACAACACAAGAACGATGGACTCGATCGACCACGATAGAATCACCCACCGGTGTAGATACATAAACAAGAATACTCAGTGGATCAATAGTCATGAACAGGTACGGTGCAAAATAAGAGGACACGTACGAATACGTAGACCCTGGATCAAATAGCACTGAAGCATCTCTGTCACAGACCCGAATAGTACCTGTAATGACTGCATCTGAAGACTCAGCATTTGGCCTGGTTGGAAGAGCATAACATCGGGGTTGGGTACCACCACCCTGAACCACATCTCTGGGACGGCCGGCTGATGGCAGGCCTCCACCTCTGGCGGCCTGAGCTCCACCTCTATGACCTCTACCTCCACACCTAGCACCTCTACCCCCACCTCTAGCTGGCTGGGCAGGCTGTGGAACACCTGGTGCCTGTACCATAGCACGAGAACCCTGATGTTGCGAACGACCTGGTGCTCGAGGGAAAATTTTGGCAAGGTGACCCGGATCTCCACAAGTGTAACAAGACCTCAGCTGCTGAGGGAACTGAGTCTGACCCTGTCGACCTGAATGACCACCTCAGAAATTCTGATGCGGCGGTGCATTGATGGGAGCTGGTGGCGCACTGTAAGGCTGCTGATCAGAATAGTGCGTCTGATAACCACGACCACCTGAAGTACCATGGGAAACCTGGAGAGCTGACTGGAAGGGTCTGGGAGGATGACCTCTGCTTGAAGAATCCCTGCCCCCAGATGAGGCTCCACTAAAATGACCGAAATGACGGGGCATCTTGTCATCCCCTTGACCACCACCCTGTGACATAATCATATCAATCCTCTTGTCCACATTGACCGCATCCTGGAACGATATATCGGTACCTAACTCTCTAGCCATCTGAAGTTTGATAGGCTGGGCCAATCCCTCAATAAATATCCGAGCCCTCTCCCAATCAGTGGGAAGTATCATAAGAGCATGTCGAGCTAGAGTGATGAACCTGGTCTCGTACTGAGTGACTGACATGGATCCCTACTGGAGACGCTCAAACTACCTCTGAAGGTCCTCTATCTGAGTAATGGGAAGGAACTTCCCCAAAAATACCTCTGAGAACTGAGTCCAAGTCAAAGGTGCCGACCCGGCTGGTCTGGCTAAGCAATAGTCTCTCCACCAACTCTTGGCTGCGCCAGATAACCGAAACGTAGCAAAGTCAACTCCGTTGGACTCTACTATGCCCATGTTCTGAAGAACCTCATGGCAGCTTTCCAAATAATCCTGGGGTCCTCTGAAGGTGAACCAGTAAAAGTAGCAGTGAATAACTTAGTGAACCTGTCTAGTCTCCACAAAGCACCTGCTGACATAGATGCTCCCTCTGCTACCAGTGCTGCAATACCCTTCTGAGCTACTCCGGCTGGCTGAGGTGCCGGAGTCTGAAACTGTGGAGCTAGCTGATCTGGCATGCGAGTGGCAGGAGTCTGGGAACCTCCCCCAGCCTGAGAGACGGCTGGTGCAGTAGGAAGAAGACCCGTCTGTGCTACACTCTCCATGAGTCCGACTAGACGGACAAGAGCGTCTTGAAGCACTGGGGTAGCTTTGAACCCCTCTGGGACCTGAGCTGGTCCAACTGGGACTGCCGGAACTAGTACCTCCTCATCAGACTCGACCTGAGGGTCCTCCACTAGGGCTGCTGCCCTAGGCTGAGCCCGGCCCCGGCCTCAGCCTCTAGTACGGCCTCGTCCTCGACCTCGACCCCTCGTAGGAGCTGTAGTAGGAGTGTCGGAATGCTGAGCGAAACCAAGGGAAGCACGTGTCCTCACCATCTGCGAGAGAATAGAATAGAAACTTAATCAGTACTCAGAATTCATATCGCACGACAGAGATGAAAAGAAATGTGGAGTCATCCTAACATTGCATCCTCTGGGGGATAAATACAGACGTCTCCGTACCGATCCCTCAGACTCTACCAAGTTGTCCGTGAGTTGTGAGACCTAAGAAACCTAGTGCTCTTATACCAACTTTTCACGCCCCGAAATCCAACCATCGGGCCGTGATGGCGTTTAACGTTGAACTCGCTAGACAAGCCAACATGTACAGTTAAACTAGCATGGAAACATCGATTTAACAGAATAAGCTAAAAACCATTCACAACTTAACAACGGAGATAAATAAATATGGTTTTCAAAACTAAGTAAAGACAACATAATACATCGATGCATAATTTTTCCAAAACCTGGAGTTACAAACTCACGAACTATCTATAAGAGTGCTAAATACAAAGTCTGAAAGGAAATACATGACTGTCTTTGAAACTAGAGGAAAACAAGACAGAAACGAAGGCATAGGTATGGGAGAGACGCCAAGGCCCACGAACGCCAGCGGGTATACCTTGAAGCCTCTAGGATGAGCTGGAAGACACTCTCACTAATGAT
>ML303618.1:0-20608 GCA_005239505.1 Nicotiana paniculata
TAATTAAAAATTATGAATTTAAATTATAAAACAAACACACAAAATTATGAAAATATTGAATTTAACACAAATAATTACTAATGTTAGTTTGGTGCCATTGAGCCTCAAAATATCGAGCCCGAAACCCATAGGTGTGTGTGTATATATATATATATATAAATATATATATTAAACAATTAAATAATTAAAAATTATGAATTTAAATTATAAAACAAACACACAAAATTATAAAAATATTAAATTTGACACACATAATTACTAGTGTTAGTTTGGTGCTACTAGGTCTCAAAATATCAATCTCGGAACCCATAGGTATATATATATATAAATTATAAAACAAACACAACATTATAAAAAATATTGAATTTGACACACATTATTATTAATCATAGTTTGGTGCTACTGGGACTCAAATATCGAGCCTAGAACCCATAGGTATAAATATTGTATAACTCTAAAAATTGTGTGTCTCAAAAAATTATTATTTAATTTACAGATTAAACATACAATTAATGTTATTTTAATATACAGTTGACGACATGGATGCGCCCATACATCCCGACCCTCGGTCGTTTGATCTATTAATCCTACAGGGCCAGCATAGATCCGATTTTATATGGGACAGACAGTTACTGGCGCAGACTTTCCGCGCTAGGAGAGTGGATGACTTGTGAGACTTTTTGAGGGATAGAGTTCTACATCCCCGTGTAGTCCAGTACCTGGAGGAGTTGGGATTTTATAGGATTATAGAGATCGGTCGGATATAGCTCGACTGGGCTTTGATGACGGCGTTGATTGAGCGGTGGCGACCGGAGACGCACACTTTCCACCTGCCCATCGGCGAGGCCACCATCACGTTGCAGGACGCTGAGGTTTTATATGGCCTCCCCGCTGATGGGTTGCCCGTTTATTGCCTATGGCCATGAGATATTATTCGCGGGCGGATTATTGGGATATGCTGCACAGGCTCACGGGTTTCATGCCACAGGACGAGACCGTATCGTCTGGGGCCAGTCGTATGCAGTTGACCCATATTAGAGAGTACCTGGAGCAGATCCACGAGACTATCACCGCCGAGTCAGCGAAGGTGGATACTGTACAATATATGAGGCTGCTGTTGCTCCTTCTATTTGGGGGGGGGGGGGTCTTGTTCTCAAACAATTCGGGGAACCTAGTGAGCCTCCGTTTTCTTCATCATATTGAGCGGTTTGAGGATACAACCATTTACAGCTGGGGTGGTGTTGTCCTCGCATACTTGTACAGGCAGATGTGTCGGGCTTGCATGGGCACACAGAGAGGCGTTTGTGGCTTTTTGACTGTTCTACAGGTGACAATATATTCAAATAATATGTTCATTAGTTACAACTCTACCTAGTTAGAATTAATCTTATACCTTACGTCAACTTTCTATGTTAGGTTTGGGCCTCAGAGCGATTTCTGCAGTTTCAGCCACCTCTACCACAACTACCAGTTACTGTAGCACCTCCGTTTCTCCCTCTAGCCAGGAGGTGGGTTCTCCGACGTACACTTGTACGAGAGTATGATGCCCATCATAATCTCCCCTTCTGCAGGGATGTGTTGGATCTGCTGGAGGGCGCACAGGTGAATATTTACCTAAACGTAACTGGTATAGATTAACTTAGTGTTGCGCATACTCATGGTTTGTGTTCTTATTTGATAGTTCATCTGGACGCCGTACAACGAGGAGTTGATCGGTACCCTTCCAGCTTATTGCTCGTCCGACCGACGTATTTGGAGGACTTCTGTCCCACTCATATGCCTCGATATTGTCGAGTATCATGCCTCCGAGCGGATGCTTCGTCAGTTTGGCCTGCTGCAGTCTATACTGAGGCAGCCTGTCTGGCATGCTTTACATTATCAGAGGGATGATCGGTCCAGGGCGGACGACACATTTATGGCATGGCTTAATGCGCAGATGGGTATTTGGGACAGGCGAGATGAGTTGACCCCACCTACGCAAATGCAGGAGGCCTATTCAGGATTATATGGCATGGTATCGCCTTGTTACCCGACTTTTTATCGGGAACCCCATTCATCCGGCACACGGTCGGTACGTCCCATACTCCGGGAGACACGAGGCCCTGGTATGTTTTCTGTTATTAGTAATTATATACCTGTAATTTAGTGCCACATATGTAGTTTATATTTTTTACTTTGTGAAGGCGATTGGATTGCATACCGTCTATTAGATGGGACTGCAGATGCAGAGTCATGTCCATGATCCTGTGGCCATGCAGGATTATAGTCATTAATTCATGGAGGTGGCTGCCCGGACACTGCATCGAGCCCGATCGGATCAGCGTTTGCACACGAGCTTGATTATGTGGACCCAGTGCAGTACGAGCGAGGTCGTGGTGTCCCACGAGCTGGTGGTTCCCGACGAGGCCAGGTGCCGGATGACGTGGGCGTGGGTGGAGAGAAGGTGGTCCCCAACAAGGGGGCGTTGAGGCTCCTACTGATGATGTTGATGCTGCTATGGCAGGTGGCATGCATGAGACGGACATGCGATGCATCTCACTCCAGTGATATCGCAGGTGACTCCGTCGGGTCAATTATTGATCACGGGCATGGATATTGCAGGAGTGGATTGGGGTAGATACTTCCCAGGCCCGTCTACCATTTATGAGGATCGATCGAGCCGAGATTTGCATAGTGGGCGCCGACTGAGTTATGGCTCCTCATCACATGCGCAGGTATGAGTTTATCAGTATTGAATTTGAATTTGTTTTAACTGTAACTTATTTATTTTCTTTAACTTTATTAATTTCATTTTTAAGGCTTCATGGGATGCTGACTGCGACATATGATTACCTTCAGGAGCCAACCGAGATCATGGTAAGACAATTTAAATTGTTGTGAATTGTTATGTACTTTTCTATACTGAGCTTTCTACTCTTATGTAGCCTTCTACTGGACCGACGACCTCTTATATCGATCCTGACAGCACCACCGATACATGTCATCCGGCGCCGCATCCGGCTATAAAGAGACGACTTGATGATGATGATCCCGATAGCATACCCGGGCGGGATGGGATGCGCCTTAGGCCAGCGGCTGCGTTGAGACACACCGGATGTGGGACATATTGATTCGGCCTTCCTTTTTTTTTTTTTTGTATTTGGTGTAAATAATATTTGTATGTACATTAACAACAATATTTATATAATATGCTCATTACTTTTTTAGTTCCCTTTCGTTAGATAGTTTCATATAACAACACCAACACTAAAACTTAACTTCCAGTACAATTAAAATAAAGTTCAGTACAACAAACACGGAAACATTACTACAACACAAACACAAGCACAAACACAAACATAGCAGGCCAACATAATAAAAATACATGATATGGGAAAAATACACTAAATATATACATGTCAATGTTTAGCCCCAGCCGCTCTTTATTCTCCGCTCCAACCAATTAAATTGTTCTTCTAGTTTTTCTTTTTCTTCTTCTACCTCTTTCAGTTTCGTCTTCACCTCTGCAAGTTCCCGTTTATATTGTTTTTTACGTTCCTTTTGGGCTTCACAATTCCATTGGGATTTTATTTTTCTTCTTCTACCTCCTTCAGTTTCGCCTTCAACTCTGCAATCTCTCTTTTACTTCCTCTTTCATGTTCCAATTGTCTTAAACGCAAATTATAAAGATGCTGCAAAGATTCTTTGTAGCATTCTAGATAACATGGTTCATCAACCCATTCCTCAAAATCGCAAATAGGTTCGTTGGGAATCTTATAAAACTGGTTCACATAGTGCCAGTAGCGGCGTCCAACTTTACCACCGTCCCAACAAGATTGCATCATGCATCTTTTTCCACACTTGCACCTTGGTGTGCGAAGAGGTTGAGACATTTGTACGTTAAAAAAACCTTACTTTTAATGAAATATTTGTTATTAGTAGTTTTTGAGCACGCAAATTAACTAGAATGAGCCCGTTATTTATAGGCGAGACAACACACAAAACGTAGTGTTTAACCGCACTAAATGCACACATAACGTACTATTTAATCGCGCTATATTTTGCGTGCTAAATATCATGATGTGTACAAGACAAGACAACTTTATGTCAGCTAGTCAGCTTTTTCAGTTCGACAAGACAACACACATAACGTACTATTTAACCGCGCTAAATGCACTCATAACGTACTATTTAATCGCGCTATATTTTGCGTGCTAAATATCATGATGTGTACAAGACAAGACAACTTTATGTCAGCTAGTCAGCTTTTTCAGTTCGACAAGTCAACACACATAACGTAGTATTTAACCGCGCTAAATGCACACATAACATACTATTTAATCGCGCTATATTTTGCGTGTTAAATATCATGATGTGTAGACAAGACAACTTTATGTCAAATGGTTAGCTTTTTCAGTTCGACAAGACAACACACATAACGTAGTGTTTAACCGCGCTAAATGCACACATAACGTACTATTTAATCGCGCTATATTTTGCGTGTTAAATATCATGATGTGTACAAGACAAGACAACTTTATGTCATCTGGTTAGCCTTTTCAGTTCGAAGAGACAACACACATAATTAATGTAGAATTTAACCGCGCTAAATGCACACATAATTTTATTAAATTATCATTAAAAAAGCTAAAATGGAAAAGTTCAAATCATAATTAACAAACATAAATTTATTTCATAAATCTTGCAACATAAACAAGAACAACTAATTATTACAACATAAACTCATGGATAGTTAGGCACACTAGAAGAACACCCACCACGAGCTTGAGTAGTATTGCCACCCAAACCACCTGAAGGACATTTTCGACGGTCGTGTCCTGTTTGCAAGCATATACCACATTTGCATGCATAAATGATATCACTAACATCCATTTGGTTCCATTTACGCGTTCTCTTCTGCACCTGCATTCGACGCAAATAGGACTTGTTGCACACCATTTTAAATGGTTCCGGCGGCCAATAATGCTCAGCACCCACTGGCTGCAACTGCCCACTATATGTGTTTAGATACTTGGCAACACTATATTGTTGATCAACATAGTTGATCTCCCCAAAACCAATATGTTGAAAACACTTGATGGCATGTGAGCAAGGCATGTGGTAGATGGACCATTTCGGACAAGAGCATAACCTTGACCAACAATAGGCTGCCTCGTCTTCTTGCCTGATAGATTTCATGTGCCTCCAGAATTTATGCGATTGGTGGTCTGTTGCTTCCATCCACATCAAATCATGTAGATCCTTGTTGGGATATGCCTTCTGGAAATTGGCCTTAAAGTACCTCACACAGTAAAAATAGTATACATAAGGTTCTTTCCATGCATGCAAGTTCTCCACAGAACTTAAGATACCATCGTGCCGATCAAATATTAGACAAATATCGGAACGCTGTTTGACAACGTTCTCTTTCAAGTGGTTCAAAAACAGCGTCCTCGTCTCTGTGCTTTCATTAGCACACATAGCAAAAGCTATAGGAAATATCTGTCCATTAGCATCTAATGCCACGACTATCAATAGCTTGATAACGTACTTTCCATAGACATGAGTGCCGTCTATGGATATTACGGGCCGGCAATGCGAAAATCCATCAATTGCTGGTTTAAACGCCCAGAACACGTAATTGTATATATATTCTGATTTTCCCGGACTCATCTCAAGCTTCCATTCAACAACCATCCCGGGGTTAAAGTGCTGCAGTGCGGCCATATACTTTGGCAGAGATGCAAATGACTTATCCCAGTTACTGTAGACAATTTCAAACGCTCGTTTGCGCCCGAGAAATGCCTTTCTTTTGGTAATGGTATGGTCATATTCTTGGTGCACTGATGTAATGCACTCTTTGATTTTATACCTTATGGACGCTTCGAGGTGCGGAATAAGTACAAGAGAAATCAAGCCAATATCCAAGTTGAAGTGATTCCCGTTGAATGTGTCCATTTCGTATGTGTGGGTGAGAATGTATTTACCCACTTTCCACAGACCTGTCTTCTTCTTGGTCGCACGCAACATCCAATGACATGGCCAAAATCATATGCGGCAAACAACCTTGTATACCAACGGACTTGACGCCCATACCTGCATCTCACGACACTCTTTTATGTTGTGCATTTTACAAGCCCTGCTTACGCGCGCTTTATCAGGAAAAACATGCCCTTTGCAAGCACCGTTGGTCTAGACTCATCCCACATTGCTGTCTGAATTTCATCAAAGTCCCTTGTGAGAGATTTTACATCCGGCATGCTTGGCAAGTTATTAACGTAAGGAATATCTTTTGAATGAAACGACACTTCAGACTCGTACACTCTTCGTCTAGGGGGGGAGGGGTTGGAGCATACTCTCTCTTCAAATCAGGTCCTTCCTCCTCATCCTCCTTATCACCATCCTTACGAGGAAAAGGTGTCTCGTCTCCGGATTCATCGGCATTGTTGTCATAATTACTATTCTCTTCCTCACTCTGTGCATCTGCCAGATCCCGATTTAATACGTCATTTTCGGGCAATTGAGTGAGTACGGGTGGTTCAACTTGCTGTTTTCACTGCACAACCAACAAAAATATAAGCTACTGAAATTAATAAATACTTTCCATATAGCTATATCACTTCACTTACAAGTCGTAATATGATGAAATTCCATGATGGACGTTTTCAATTAGGTGATGACTACCGGATGGACCACTTGTAAAATTCATATCCGGCCGGTACCCCCTGTTAAATATATGAACGTTAATACAAATTCAATACACCAAAAATGTACATAATTAACACAAATGAAAATTGAAGTTTACCACTCGTCTTATGAATTATGGAAAGCAGGATAGAAATTATTTTCACGCTGCTCATTCGCCGGCGGTGATAAGTTTAAATCAAAGTAAATTCTTTCATCCGGAACCTGTCCGATAAAAACTGCTCCAGAATAACCACCCGATGACTGGGGGTTATCCCTGCAAAAGTTGACTGTGTCAGGTATAGCGCCCAAAAACTGGGCGCTATATGCATTTGAATTATTGTATCCAGAAAATAAACGGAATTAATAAAAAAATGGGTATAGCGTCCAGTTTTTGGGCGCTTTACCTGACACAGTCAGCTTTTGCAGTATAGCGCCCAAAAACTGGGCGCTATACATTAACGGCAGAGTTACCGTTAATGTATAGTGCCCGATTTTTGGGCGTTATACATAGTTTGTTGTCTTTTTTTTACACTTATTTTCGTTCTTTGTGTCAAAAAGAATATTATTTTGGTTCTGGACTCCATAAGGTAGCCCTTCACCCCCCCCCCCCCCCCNTCAAGATTATCATCTAATTTGATAGCGATTATTGTTTCTAGAGCTCTCTAATTTCGAGTATCTATTTCTTTATTCATACCTTTTATTTTCCTTTTTTCGTCATAATCTCGTGCAATATACTCCAAGAAAAAGAAAGAAATATTAATTTCGAAAGCCATAAGATATATATTAACCATTTGTGATAATTTTGCTCACTAAATAATTTCAATACCCAATTCATCTCACATAAGCTTATAAACCTTTTTCTTATAAAACTCCTTTGGATTAAAAATGATTCTATTAAAATTTATAAATTTGTTGATCAGGTGGGATCCGGTCGAGTCGATCCTCTCTTAATTGGATCAATAATTATTAGATTTAAAATAAAAAAAAAAGTAAAATAAAAAGGTATTGCATTGGAAAGTTGAGTGGGGTTTTTCGACAATTATGACTTTTATTTGAGTAGGTGAAAGTTTGTGATATTTGTGTTAGAAAATATATTTATATAACTTGAGTAAATTTTTTTTATAGCTATTGACTATTTGTAAAATTTACATGTTAAAAACACCAAACTTAGCCGAGAGCAAAGGTAGGTTAATTTGAATTTACACAAGATTGTGCATTAAAATTTCATTGAGTCAAGCATAGATTGGTTTGGACCATTAATTACGCAAAAGAAATGTAAATGTTCATCACTTGTATTTCACGGTAGTCAAAGAAATTTTTTTATTCCTTAAGTTTGTGTGTACTTAAATATTATAAATTTTTTAATTTTAATTTTAAAATATCTCTAAGTACCCCTTTAGGACAGGTAGCATTATGGATACGGTACCCCCAAAAAATTTCCTTTAACCATAGTCCCCTAAAGTAACACTCTTTAGCAATAAGGGTCGTTTGATTTGAATACGACTTACGCCGGGATAAATTATATTGAGATAAGTTATGTTAAGATTAGTTATTCTGGTATTATTTTTTATCCACTATTTAGTATGTTGTATTAAAAATGACAATTGCATAATTGATAAGAAGAAGATATAAGTTATCCCGACACTAATTACCCCACTCTCTACAAGATATACGTTATCTCGGTACTAATTTTAATCCCGGGATAACATGCCAGGTTTACTAATCAAACAAAGTATTAATATGTTATTAAATATTTATACCAACACTATATCTTCTTATACCTCATACCAAATTACCCGTTAAAGTACCCGGAACTCTCCCCCTAGACAGTCTTACCCCACCCAAACAAAAAGAAAGAAGAAGAAATAACGAAGTAATATTAAATGAAATGTTCCTTCGCACTTTATAAAGCAGGCAGCATAAAAAAACCATAGAAATGAGTTCATGATTTATGTCATTTTCTGCAAAAATATTGTCAATATTTGATATCTTAAACCGTGTCTATGTTCTAGTTATCAAGTGGTGGGGCAAACGAATTTGCAAATTAAAACTACAAATTCCAACCTTTATACATATTATTGTGTATTTCCTTTTTTTCCCTCTTTTGATAGAGATGGCCCCCAACCCTATAATAAACTATTCCACCGACGAAATTTGAGCACATTTTAACTTTCCATAAACAAATGCAAGAATATTCAAACTTACTGCTGATTAAATAGGAAAACGACATTCTAATCAAACAACAATTAAAGATTTATGTGGCCTTTTTTCTTTTCTTTTCTGACATGACTTTTGTCGAAAATATTTACATGAAATATAGGCCAAGTAACTTCTTTTTTTCTTTTTTGATAGAGTTGGTAGTTGGAAAAGTGACACTTGACCCCCCCTAAATGATTCTGATTGATTGAATATATCACACAGAAAGTTTATTTGTCTAAGGACCACTTCTATATTTCTTGCCCTTTGCCGACTTCTCCGACTGTGTACAAGTTCTTGAGTACTTGAAGTTGAAGAAGCTTTTTAGTCAATAGAGACAATTCAAATAAGGGCCTCACGTCTAAGAGACGGGAACAAGGCGAAATCAGGAAAAAAAAATTTCATAGAGAATATTTAATATATATTTTATATTAAAAATCTACTTTTTTTTATTTATATACACAACATAATTTTTGACGAAGGGATCACCCTTGATGGGCCGTAGCTTCTCCCCTGGACGAGAATACTTTTTGGTGTTCGCTACTTCCTCAACCTAATGGGAAAAAAAGAGAGTATATAACACGTGTGTAATCAAATACGAATCCAAAGTTTAAATAAGTAAAATATCGTGTTATGCAGTTCGATTTCAAACTGAAAGTAGTGGGGGAATTTACGTGTAGCGGAGGCGAATTTAAAATTTAAATTTTATGGGTTCAACCTTTAAGATTTTTAGTATTGAATCCATATAGCTATGGGTTTATATATACTTTTTGTTGCAATGTTAATAGATTTTTACACTTAAATTTATGCTCGACGTCAAAAGTTATGAGTTCACTTGAACCTGTCACCTATATATAATGTACTGCATACGCCCCCGGACAATTACCATCCACCTGTTACATTCCGCTTGAGAAAAAATATGAGTTTGATAAGGATTGTTGGTTGTATTCTTGGGTGATTGCATTTTTTTTTCTAAATAAATATATTTTGTTTAAAGACAACAAAACTAGTTTTGATTTGATGTTAGATTAGCGTAAAAAAGACTGAAGTATTAATAGACTAATATTTCATTATTAGGTTGGCTATAAAAAAATCTAACTGTTTCTTGTCCCCTCAGACGATATTGCACATTTGTGGTTTTATTATCTGATATTGGTGAAAGTGCTTTGACTTCTTATTTTTCTTTTAAGGTCCAAAATTAATTTGTTCGATTTTTAGCATTTTGTGCAAACTTTCTTCAGTGTGGAACAAGTTAATTCAACCAACAAGGGTCGTGGTAGAGTGGTAAATACCCTTTCAGTACTAATTAGAGATTTCGGGTTCGAATTCTTACGTATGAAGTCACTTTTATTAGGAGCTGATTTATCTCGTAATGTGAGACTTCCCGACATCAATCTAAATTTAATCAGAGCCAATGGAAAACCAAAAAAAGAATAAGTTAATTCACAACTTTTGAATTCTGCTCATGCCAAGTACTCAATTTCAATCATCACATATAGGAATAAAATGTATAACTCTATTCCAAGTACTCAATTTAATCATTACATATAGGAATATATAATACTGTAGAACTCTATTTGATTTGGGAGAGCAATTAAAGTCAGTGCAAACAGGATTAGGGATAATGATCCAACGGTCCATAATGACTGTCGTGTATTAATTGGACACTTGACAAACACAAAGCAGAATGTGTCCAAGATTTCATGCTTAATGGAAACTGTTTGACAATTAAAATGCTATAAGAAAAAAGAGGAATGAAGCAGCACCGCCCTATTAAAAGAATGAAATGTTATCGCCTCTGTGTTAAAACTCAGAAAATCAGAAGAACTGTTAGAAGAAACAGAAAATATATATAAACGATAAGAAATATTCCGAGTCCACAATTTCCTTGTGTGTCCTTAAGGAATTTTAACCCCCTCACAAGTTGCCAAGGTAATGGATTAAATCCTCCCAGGATGAAACGGAATAACCTTCCTGCAACAGTGGCAATACCAACTGCAGGATACCAACAAACTCAAAGAACGGAGCAAGATCACACTTACGAATTTGAGAGAGAGAGAGACTGCGAAGTAGAATGCAGTATTCAGTATGGAATTCGTGATTTTCAGTATCTGGAAAAATAAGCCATGCCTCAGAATTTATAGGCAACCATTGGAAGAGGTGTGATGTCTGTTCAGGAAAAAAAGTGTCTGTTCAGGAAGGAAAACAAGCAAAGGCAGCGTTTTTGGATTTCAGTTAATTCCGTTAATGAACTAACTGACATTTAATTTAATTATTAAATAATTAATTAAATAAACTTTGTCCAAAAATAATCTTATCGATCGATCATTTTTCCAAATCCAAATCCGAGCCGAGCGAGCGACGACGACGACGCGAGGATACGTCCTCTTCAACTCCTTTTAAGAGCTCTAAGAAGTAATCCTATATTTATACACACAAGTGTAGTTGTCTTTCACCAATGCGGTACAAAGTTCATGACAAAAGCTCACTTGATTCAAATTTTCATTTCCCTCCATTTTATTTCCCACCATTTCCCAATTCACACTCTTAGACTTTTAAGGCTTAAAGTCTTTAAGCCCAATGCTTAAAGTCCAACATGAAACACTCTGGATCGTTCTGTTTGAATACGGCTTATGCTAAAATATTATGATGGGATTAATTATGTTGAGATTAGTTATTCTGATATTGTTTTTTATCCACTGTTTGGTATGTTGTATTAAAAATGATAATTTTATAATTTTTAAGAAAAAAATATAAGTTATCCCAGCACTAATTACCCCACCCCCTACAAGGTATAAGTTATTCCGGTACTAATTTTAATCCCGGAATAACTTATACCAAATTTATTAACCAAACAAAATATTAAAATGATATTAAAATTTTATATCAGCACTATATCTACTTATACTTCATACCAAACGACCCATCAGTTAGAGCTAATACAAACTTTGTCCCTTCTGAAATTTAGAAAAACTTGTAAACGGTACAACAGTCTCCAACTGTCTAAGCTTCTGTGAACTGAGCTAGCCGATATCTACACTGATGGAGAATAACAAATATCTGGTGAAATAATAAAAATACGAACAAGCTAGCTAATATTTGGCAAAATGACTATATATTTGATATACTTTCGCCTCAAGTTTTGGTTATTTAGATCAATATCAGTGTAATTTGAGCTAATTACGTGTTTTATGCATGTAATATGTGTTTTGGAGGAAAGTGTATTGATCAAAATTTGGACCAAGCGTAACGGTGTCATTGATCGAGATTGAAGCTCGGAACGACTAAACAGTTAGGGGCGGAGGTTCTAACTTGGACGAGGTCGATAGTAGAAGCCGATAGTAACGGTAGGATAACTCAAGATTAGAAGAAGAGAATATTCTAATAGAATATTTCCCTCCCTTTGTACTTTTTAGGGTTCCCCAACAAATGTTCCCTATATATAGGAAACAAAGGGAGGAAAAAGGAGATCAAAAACTCAGAAAGAACACTTTGTAATATTGACTGTTGAAAGAAATATACACTTCTTGTCTTTTCTATTTGTTCCCTAGTTAAAAGACACCTTTTTCATATACAAGATCCAAGAACATAGTGTTTCATCCACGTTGCTTGCCATTTGCACTGCTGACAACGAGATAGTTGAATCTCACGTTTGGCATTTTGAGCGAGTTATCCCTTATGATTACATTTATTGCCATTGCATGCATTTACTCCACCTATTCACTCACATATTCATTGTCAATCATCATCAGCATCTTTGTCCGGAATTTAATACTAGGGTGCTTTATCTCATTCATTCATTATCACCTTCACGGATCTGACAGTCATTAAGCTTAACTATGATTAACCTTCCATTTTACTTATCAAATCTCTCTTAGAAGTATTTATCGAATTTTTGGTAAAATAATTTGGCGCCGTCTGTGAGGATTTTCTAGTTAAAATCTATAGTTTCTGTTAGATCTAAAAGGAAAACAACAGCACATACACGCATACAACCACCCCTTTTCATCTGCACAGACTAACAATAACAGGAAGAGGAGAAGAAAGATTAAAGGCCATAGCAGATGTTACTACTAACCTCATGAACACCATCAACGAAGATAACGACGGAGGAGAGATAAAAGCCACACCTAGAGTTATGACAGGACGGAGCGGTTCACCCCCTCCCCACGGAAGTGTAACTGTTGTTCGAGAAAGAGACGCTTCCACATCCACAACTGAGGAAGCGCCACCAGCGGTGAAAAAGTTACTAGAAGCATGGTTGACAAGTACATTGAATGACTTCCTCGATAAGCCTACTCAAGGAGCGGCTCAGAACACCGCACCAGCAGAGGTAGTTACCACGAACGAGCAAACCGCTCCCCGCCCAACAGGTAACACTAACACTACATTTGATACAGGTAACGATGCACTCGCAACCATATTGAGAAAGATGGAGAAAATGGAAAATGAAAACAAGGCACTGCGAGATCATATAAAGGAGCACCAGGAGAGGGTCGACAAGATAACCGGTGCCCCAAAACTTCTACCCAAATAAGACGTTGGCCGGTTTGTAGAACAACCATACAGTGAAGAAGAGACCCCACATCCCATCCCCAAAACCTTCAAAATGCCGCCGTACTTGAAGGTATACGACGGCACGACAGACCCCGAAGATCACATAATTCACTACGTCACGGCGATGACGGGCAACGACCTCTCAAAGGAGCAAGTGCCATCTGTATTATTATAGAAATTCGGCGAAACCCTAACAAGGGGATCCTGACTTGGTACTCACAGCTGCCAGCACTATCCATAACAATGTTCGAGAAAATGGAAGATAAGTTTGTAACCGCCCACGCCGGAGCCAAAAAGGCCGAAGCCAGGGTGAGCGACAAATTCGCCGTTAGGCAGTCGCCTGGCGAGGGACTCAGGGAATTCCTCGCCCGATTCAACAGAGTTAGGATGATCTTGCCAAACGTATATGAAGGCATCACTGTGGCGGCCTTCCAAAATAGGTTGAACAGAACTGGGTCGAGGGCGACCAGAAAATTATTGAGCAGGCTCATGAAGTACCCTCCTACTACCTGGGAAGAAATCCACAACTCTTATTGCGCCGAGGTCCGAGCAGATGAGGACGACATCAACGTCCCAACCTAACGACTAACGTCAGTCATAAAGAGTCAAGACAAGATTGCCGTAATGACACCTGAAGGGATCACCCAGGCACATGTCCCAATCGTGATAGGTACCAGCCTTATGTCAGAACGGCAATTCCGCCATCTCCTCGCCATATGGAAGGGCCGTCCAGGCCAAATACAGGGACTCAACGGAATGACAAAGGTATGCCCCCACTCTTATCCACTCACAATTTTTGTGTCTCCCCTTCAGAAATAGTGTAAGCACTAGAAAAGCTCGGCCCAAAGGTGAAATGGCCGCAGAAGATGAAGTCTGACCCAAACACCAGAAGATCGAATTCCCTATGCGAGTTCCACCAGGAACGAGGCCACAAGATGGAGGACTACATAGCTTTACGTGAAGAAGTGGTGAACATGCTCAACAAGAGACACCTGAAAGAACTGATGAGCGACCGCGGAAGAGCCAACTTCAGTAGAGGACGAGAACAACCCAAAGGTCCCCCAAAGCCGCCCTCCCCCACCCACACCATCCAAATGATCATGGGCGGAGGCGACGAGGGCACAATCAATCATGTGAAATTCACCACCACGCACAAGCTAAAGCAATCAATCACACATGAACGATATGACGATCTCGACGACAATATCATCTTCGATAAATCAGATACCCACGGTTTGACTTTCCCTCACCTTGATGCTCTTGTTATTACCTTACAAATTTTGGACACTGACGTAAGAAGAATAATGTTTGACAATGGGAGCGGCGCGTGTATTATCCATCCCCGAGTTCTCACCCAAATAAGACTCGAGGATAAGATAGTACCACACTGCATAACACTGACAGGGTTTAACAATGCAGTTGAACAAACTTCAGGAGAAATAATGCTACCCGTCCTGGCCGGAGGCGTCACGTTGGAGACAACATTCCACATCATGAACCAAGATACAACTTACAACGCCATCATAGGACGACCTTGGATACACGGCATGAGGGCCATTCCATCCAGCCTTTATCAAGTAATCAAGTTCCCGACCCCCTGGGGGATATTCAGCGTCAGAGGCGAACATCGTACATCACAAGAGTGCTAACGCATCGCCCAATATTGTACATACACTCAACAGTTGAAAGGAACAAACTCGGAAGCATAGCAATTATCAAAGTCGGGAACAAAACCCGACGATCAGAATGACATCATCAAAGATCCCGACATCGTGGAGGCCGCAGGGTTAACGGTAGAAGACATCGACCCCATCCAACTAGACAAAAATGACGCCAGCATAAAGGCTTACAACGACCACAAACTCTCCGAACCAGGTAAATTTCATGATATTTTTAACCAACAATATAGACCTATTTGCTTTCTCCCACGCAGATATGCCAAGTATCTCAAAGGACATCGCCACGCAAAATTTAAACGCGGACCCACTCTATCCGCCAGTACGGCAAATGAGAAGGAAGTTCAATACCGCAATCAACGAAGGAGTCCGCAAGGAAGTAGAGAAACTACTAGCCAACGGCTCCATCAGAGAATCCAAGTAACCCTAGTGGGTCGCCAACATAGTCATGGTGAAGAAGAAAAATGGGAAGTTTCCCATGTGCGTTGACTTCACAGATCTAAACAAATCATGCACAAAGGACTCTTTCCCGCTGCCGCACATCGAGCAACTCATCGATGCAACGACAGAAAATGAGTTGCTAAGCTTCTTGGACGCATATTCAGGATATAATTAGATCCTCATGGAAGAAGAGACCCAAGAAAAAATGACTTTCATAACTCACCAAGGGACTTATTGTTATCGAGTCATGCCGTTCGAATCGAAGAATGCATGAGCAACTTACCAAAGGCTGGTCACCAATATGTTCAAAGAACAACTCAACAAAACAATGGAAGTATACATAAACGATATGTTAGTCAAATCCGAAAGGAAAGAAGATCATATCGACCACCTGAAAGAAGCCTTCGGTATCCTGAGACAGTACGACATGAAGCTGAATCCCGAGAAATGTGCCTTCGGCGTAACCTCATGCAAGTTTCTTGGCTTCTTGGTGTCACAAAGAGGCATCAAAGTCAACCCCGACCATATCAAAGCTATCGAGGGAATACCCGAACTATTGACCAGCCAAAAACAAGTGCAAAAGCTGACCGTCCGTATAGCCGCACTATCAAGATTCACCTCACGATCTTCCGAAAGATGCCACAAATTATTCAACGTCCTCAAAAAAGAAAACTGACTCCAGTGGAACGCAGAATGCGTCGAAGCCTTAAGAGAACTGAAGACATATCTGTCCTCACCTCCACTGTTCGCTAAAGCTGAAACCGGAGAACGCCTCATAGTATGTTTGGCAATGTCAAAAGTAGCGGTAAGTGCAGTACTCGTCTGTGAAAACAAAGGTACGCAATCACCAATTTATTATATCAGCAAAACCCTAGTCGATGCCAAAACGAGGTATCCTCACCTCGAGAAGCTGGCCCTGGCACTAGTCACGGCTTCGCGAAAACTCAGACCCTACTTTCAGTCCCACCCCATATCGGCCGTCACGACTTTCCCCCTTAGAAGTATCTTACATAAACCCGAACTATCGGGAAGATTGGCCAAGTGGGCCATCGATCTAAGAGAGCACGATATCACATATCAGGCACGAACGATGATAAAGTCGCAAGTACTAGCTGACTTTGTTGCCGACTTCAGCGCCAAGATAATGCCTGAAGTTGAACAGGATGCCTCTCGTAAAGTTTCCCTTCGACCTGACTTATAAGTCTTACACACCGATGGAGTTTCTAACGCGTCCGGATCAGGAATGGGACTCGTCCTTGAAGTCCCAACGGGCGAGGTAATCCGCCAATCTATACGATGTCCAGATATGACTAACAATGAGGCCGAGTACGAGGCCGTTATTGTAGGAATAAAATTGGCCCTCAAATACGGAGCCTGACGGGTTATCCTTCGATGCGATTCACAACTTGTTGTTAACCAAGTAACAGGGACTTATCAGATCAAGGAGCAAAGGTTACAAAAGTAAGAAATAGAAATCCACAAACTACTGCCTGAATTCGACGAATGCCGGCTCGATCAAATACCTCGAGCTCAAAACACCGAGGCAGACGGCCTTGCCAAGTTAGCAGCAGCAACAAAAAGCATAAATGGAAAGGAGAACGTCGTCATATTACTCCACTCGTCATTAGATCAACTTGAGTTACACTCTGTGAACTTAACCTGGGACTGGCGCAATCGTATTATAACTTACTTGCAGGAGGGACCACTCCCAACGGACAAAAAAGAATCAAGGAAGCTCCGAATGCAGACAGTTAGGTACAATATCATTGACAACGACTTGTACAAAAGAACGTTAGGCGGTCCTTTAGAAAAATTCCTAGGACCAAACCAAACCAGACGAGTACTCGAAGAGGTACACGAAGGCCATTGCGTCACCCACACAGGTAATCGAGTACTCGTCATGTGCCTCATACGGGCCGGCTACTATTGGCCCACCATTAAAAAAGAAGCCACAAACTTTGTCAACAAATGCGAACAATGTCAGAAGTACGCCTCCATGATACACCAAGCAGGCGAACATCTCCATTCAGTCATCTCACCCTGTCCATTTATCAAATGTGGAATGGACATCGTAGGGCCGCTACCTGACGGGCGAGGTAATGTGCGTTTCCTTTTAGTTTTGACTGACTATTTCTCTAAATGGGTGGAAGCAGGTGCCTTCACCCAAATACGCGAGCAGGAAGTCATCACATTCATATGGAGAAATATAATATGTCGCTTAGGCATCCCAAAGGAAATCAACTGTGATAACAGACCACAGTTCACCGGGAAAAGACCGCTGAATTCTTTGAGAAATGGAACATCAAGCGCATACTCTCCACGCCATATCATCGCACCGGAAACGGTCAGGTCGAATCCTCCAAAAAAAACTATATTAAATATCATGAAAAAGAAACTCGAGGACGGCAAGGGACTGTGGCCAGAACTGCTTCCAGAAGTGCTATGAGCATACCGCACTACACCAAAGACAAGCACAGGAGAAACTCCATACTCTTTGGTCTACGGCATAGACACCGTCATACCAGTCGAGGTCGGAGAACCAAGCCTGAGATAGTCCAATGAAAGCGAACCAAACAACGACGAGAGCAGAAAGCAAGATCTCAACGAGATAGAGAAATATAGAGATAAGGCATCCATAAGGATGGTCGCCCAAAAACAAAGAGCAGAACGATACTACAACAAAAAGGCCAAAGTTTGACCACTCAAAGTCGGGACTCTGTACTCAAGGCTAAAATGCAGTCAAGTAAAACCTAAGGGAGCGTAAGCTAGGAGCAAACTGGGACGTACCGTACAAGATCATTGCAGCAGTTAACAAAGGATCATTCCAGTTAGAAACAATGGAAGGGAAATCGTTGCCCAACAATTTGAACATCGCTCACCTCAAGTACTTTAACTTTTGAAAACAGACGCCCTTTGAGTCGTACTCTTTTTCCCTCACTCGGGTTTTATCCCTAGATGGGTTTTACCGATGAGGTTTTTAACGAGGCGATGAGGGGGGTGCCTCGAAGTTCGAGCTAATTATTCATCGCTCCGCCTATAGCCTACTGATCACGCTCTACTATGTCTAATAAAAGACTAAACGGGCGTTGCAAATATAATCCGGGGTATTATGCCCAGAGTCGATCCCACAGGGAATTTACGTATCAATCAAGTCTTTAGAATACGCAACTTTTACTCAATCAATTCTCTCAAGACTTTTTAATATAAATTGGTGATGTTTTACTAATTCTACTGACAATAATAATAACTAGCAATTACTAACAATATGTTGTAAACAATTATGATAAAGGTCTAAGACTATGGTTTCGCCCGTTGGTGAACTTCTTTCTCGGATACTTCTTATAGTTTGATTAGTTGTATTTATCAATCATGAACACTCTATTTACCATAAATCTCTCTCAAGTAATTATGATAATTTACTAGACGCACTCTCTCAAGTTACGCTAGCTAGATTGCATTACAGTTCACTTTAGATTGCACCCGAGGTATCGTTATCTCTAATCCAACCTCTAAACCCTCGGTTATGACTTTCGTCTATACTCCGGGAGTGATGTTGTTCAAACAACTACCTAAATATGCACTCTCTCTCAAGTAGATACATAATAAATAGGAACAGCTAATTGAGGGCCCTTCAATCAACTACAACAAGAACGTAGTTGAACAAATAAAGATTAATCAACCAATCAAAACTATATTAATAACACAATATGTTCATCCCCCAACGGGTTCCACCAAAACCCTAGATTAAGAAAATTATCTACTCATATTCATAAGAATCAATTCTAAAATAACTTGCATAATTGAACTACAAAATAATAAATAAAAGCTATAAAAATCAATGTTTGCTTCACTGAGTAGTAATCCACAAGTTTTTCTTCACTTAAATGGCTTCCTCCCCTTTCAAGTTGTGTTTTTGGGTCTATTTATATGTTTGGGATAAACCCTAAACATGTAGGAGACTTCTATTCCAATCGGGAAATACTTAAAACTCTTTAAACTCGGAATTGACCGGACCTCGGGACCCAGACGTTTGGACTCAAATGCCCCCTTAAAGCCAGGGCAGACCTGGCTTTAGGGCTCTAACGCCCCACTAACGTCAGGCTGACCCTGGCTTTAGGGGCCAAACGCCCCACTAACGCCCGGGTTGGCCTGACTTTAAGGCCAAAACGCCCGGGTATAGCCCGGGTCACTCCTTTTCGACTCTTGAGCGTATTTTTGACGTTCATGAATCCATTTAGCTCGGTTTTCATCTCCAATGCACCTACATATGAAATAGACTCCATTATGCACATAAAAAGTGTATTTCTATCATTAACGCACATAAAATGTAAGGCATATAACTTGTTAAACCATGAATTCTAGTCACGCATCAATACCCCACACATAAACATTTGCTCGACCTCGAGCAATCAAACTACACTCATGTACACAACTTATTAAGCACATCCCTTACCACGCTATACCAAGAATTTTTAAAACAGTTTAAGCACAAAGGTGTGACATCCTCACCTCAATAATCGACTCACAAATACCATGCTTTATTCACAATCCCCTCACTACTCTAACATAGAGGTCAACAACATTACCTTTCCTTCATGAATCATGTGCCCTCACCAAATCAAAGAGCTAGTTCCTCACACAATAAAATTTAAGAACACTTAGGAACTCAAGATAGAAAGAATTCACTCGCTCTCAGAAATAANCCATACTTCTTTAAGCACAATTACATCAAGAGTCACCACATATATTTTTCTTTCACAACAATACAACTATTTATTTTCTATATTTTTTTTTCTTTTTCTCAAGTGACTCCTACTTTTTCAAACAGTGCACCTTTCTCCGTATTTCAATTATTCCCCTAAAAAATCAACCTACCACCCCACACTTTAACTTTTCCATATTTCATCACTTTTTCAGTGCTTACGAGAGATGACAAGGTTCAAATATATGATTGTTTCAAACAAAGGGGTATGCCTTATAATGTGGTTGCCAAAGAAACATGATTATAAGCTCAACAGGGTTAACTACGATACATAACAATTAGGTGGGTAAAATATAGATAGCTGGCTCAA
>MDKI01247598.1:0-11833 GCA_005239505.1 Nicotiana paniculata
TGAACCTTGTACCTCAAGGACAAAACCCACTTCACATCTACTTTTCAACCAGTGGGCCAGGCAACCCTTTAATACTTTTAATGTATAACGCCATATATAGTGGCGTTATACCTGCTGTCAGAAAAAAAGTATATAACGCCATAGTATATGGCGCTATACACTAACGGCACAGTTACCGTTAGTGTATAGCGCCATATACTATGGCGTTATACATAGATCCGTTCTTAATTTTTTTTTAGACCTATTTTCGTTCTACTTGTGCAAAAAGGACCTACTTGGGTTCCGCAAAATATAGAGAGAATAGAATAGTAGGTGTATTCGTCGGTCGGTATATACGGTACGGTAGGGTATTAGATATTTGGTTGAGTATTTCTGATATTCGGTTTCGTAAAATGCTATATCAATACCGTACCTAATTAAATTCGCTATGGTTCGATTTTTTTTCCCTTCAGGTTTCGATTTATTCGGTTCAGTAATTTCGGTTTATTCGGTTTGAATACAAACAAGAGCGTAGAATCATAGACGTTAATATTCTTAATTATAGTACACAAAAGTACAAAACTAAAAACGTCCGATGACAAAAATTTTGTCTTAAATCAGCAAAAACCAACCTAGAGAGAGAAAACTTAAAGTTGTTACTTGCTTAGATGTAATTGATAAACTTAGAGAATAAAAGAAAGTAAAATTTTAGCTTTTTTATATTTATGATACGATTAATAAAATGTGTATTGTGTAATATAATATATATTTCGGTACAGTATCGGTATTTCGGTATTTTATTTTAAAATACCAAATATCATACCTAATACCATTTGTTTTAAAAAATTTAAACCAAAAATCATACCGAATACCAAAATATAAAATATTGAATACTAACATTTTCGATTTTGATACGATAATTCGGTATTTACCAAATTATGCACGACCCATTAAATAGAGTTATTAAATAATAAGTAAGGTGGAAAAAAAGAAGGTAACAATGCAGTTATACCAAATCAATCGTTACATAAAATGACTATTTTTGTTATTATATAATGATAAATTTCTAATATAAAAATAATTAAATATTATATTTAAAGTAAAAGTACGATACAATATAATATAATAGGTAACAACAATTCAAACAAACTATAAGAATTTGCTCAATGATTCCATCTTTTGTGCATTTACAAACAATTTAAAAAGTCATAATTGCATTCTTGCAATAAACAATAAGCTCAAATTTTTTGTTATACTAGCGGCAGATTTCATATATTAACTACATGCATCACAAATATCATTTATACAAAATAATTAAGGACATACAAATTACCAATAACGTATTAATCGATTTATAGTTGACTTGATTTACTTCATATGCGGTTACTCAAGACATATATCCAAGGTAGTTTTTGCCTTACTTTTAGTCTAAATTCAACTAGACTTGGCTTAGACGCTCCTCCGGTTCACAATAAATGATAATGAGTAAAAGAATAACAATTGCAATTTTTGTTTGTTTTGGTCGGTTCTCTTTTTTCTTTTTTCTTTTGTGTGTGTGGGGTGGGGGGGAGGGGAAGGGAGGGGGTGGAATGTTAAATTTATTCAAAGACAAGATGAGGTTTGCCCGTGCATAGCACGAGTCCAACATTTGAAATTACGTATAATCCCTATATACTTTGAATAACTACAATTTCACAAATACATAAATAAAGTCTCATTCTTGGTAGAAGTGATAACATCGAAAACTGCCTATTACTATGAATATACATATTCAGAATTTGTTCGAGAAAATAGAATTTTGCTCCTTTGAAATTACATCCACAAAGATAATCATACAAAATGACCGTCCATCATGACTAAGTAATAACAATAGCTCTTGCTAGTAAGTAGCTACTCTAACAGCATGACCATATATAAGACCCGATAAATAGGTAACTCAACTCCATCATACATCTTTTATGATCTTAACAAGTGTATTTACTTTCTTAAAAAGGTTGAGTGTGTGAGAATATCATAACTTCAGGAAATCTAAAAGCACCAGAAGTCCTCTACCAAAGTCATTAATTATATTAAAAGCAACTCACAATGTCACGACCCCAAATCCAAACAGGCCGTGATGGCGCCTATCGTGGAACTAGGCTAGCCAACCATCACCTTACTACGCGTTTATTCAATTATAACAGTTCACAATTTAATAATAAGCATGCAACCATAGCATAAATAATGAAATTAAGTCTTAGCGTCCCAATAAGAGTTTAAACAAAGCCTAAACAAAACCTCCCAAAAATTGGAGTCAATAGTCATGAGCATCTAAGAATAAATAAATCTAACTCTGCTAAACTATAATATATGTCTCTGAATCAAGTACTAAAACTAAATAAGAAAGGGAAGTGGAGAAGCTGTGGATGCTGGACAACTACCTCGAAATCCCGTAACAGCTGGTAACGAACAAGAACAACTACCGCTCTAGACCGTCACCTGAATCTATGCACAGAGGCATAGGGAGTCTTTATGAGTACGCCAACTCAGTAGTAATGAAAATAAATCACAGTCTGAATTCTAAAACATACAGTACAAATACACAATTTCACAAAACCAGTAAAACACCAAGTCACCAAGTAGTATTTGTCAAAATACATAAGTTCGAAGTCAGTTTCGAGAAATACTTTAAAATAAGTGTAATATCAGTGTATCTCAGTAAAATTCTCAGTAAAACCAGTTTGAAAACGAAGTAAATCATAGTTCGAAAACTTAGTAAAATCATCATAAATCTGCCCCTCGGGCCAAAATCATTTCTCGTAACAGCTTCCCCTCATGCACTCTCTCAATCACTCGGTAACAATCATCACTTAGTATCAATAATCACTCAGTATCAGCCTCGCGGGCAATAATCATCACTCAATAGGTACCTGCGCTCACTGGGGGTATGTACAGACTCTGGAGGGGCTCCTACATCCCAAGCGCTATAACAACATAGGCCTGAAAGCCTCACTCAAGGCCTGAAAGCCTTCTCACAATATAGGCCTGAAAGCCTCCCTAAAGGCCTGAAAGCCTCCTCACAATATAGGTCTGAAAGCCTCCCTCATATAAGGCCTGAAAGCCTCCTCACAACATAAGGGCTTATATAGGCCTGAAAGCCTCCCTCATATAAGGCCCAAAAGCCTCCTCACAACATAAGGCCTGAAAGCCTCCTCACCATATAGGCCTGGAAGCCTCACAGTCAAACACTCTCAATTTGCCCTTAGGCCATACATATACCGGGTTCTCGATCCAAAATAGTGTTTAATTTTTCAATAAATAGTATCAAAATATTCTGAGTGTCAAAACAATTTATCAGGAAAAGACTGTGTGTAAAATCATAACATATTAGCGAGGAAAATTTAATTAACACAACCCCAAGGGGAAAACTAATCGGCACTAGGCCCCAAACACGGCTTACAACCCAAATCATGTCATAATAAAATGATACTAATCAAGCATAGGCTTAAAAGACGGTTTAGCAACTCAATAGTCGCCTAAATAGGAAAGATACTTCCTAAGTTTCAACCTTTGCATTTCAAAACCCGTGAAAGGGTGCATCGTCCGGGGTTTCATACCCTCGGGACAGGATTTAAAGACATTACTTACCTCAAAACTAGCCCGGAACTATTCCGCAATACGCTTGCCTCTCGAATCAACTTCCGAATGCTCCAAATCTATCAAGTTCAGATTTTTATCATCAATTTATGCTTAAGGAACGAATTCCAATCGAAAGATATCAAATTTAACTCAAAAATCCGAATTTGATCAAAACCGGGCCCCCGGGCCCCGCGTCCCGAAACTCAGACATTTTTATATAAATCTGTTCCATCATCTCACGAGTCCGTATATATAAAGAACGCTAAAATCGGAATTCGTTTGACCCCTCAAATCGACCCCTAAAGGTCTCATAATCTCAAACCCTAAACACACATTTTTCTACTGATTTTCATGAATTAAATGCTGAGATTATGTTCTATAATTACCCATAAATGAGTTTTAATGATCAAAGCACTTACCTCTATGAAGAACACTTATTTTCCTCTTCAAAAATCACCCGCAAAGCTCTTTGTCCGTACACAAATGGTGTAAAAAGGGTTTAAGTCGCGGAGGGTTTAATTATATAACTGCCCAGTCAATTGTTCTCCGCGATCGCAACATTGCCCATGCAATCACACAGTACACTCCTTTTACTCTTTCGTGATCGCAGCACTATGCACGTGATCGCACAATGCAAGTCGCCAGCCAACCCCACGCGCCAAAACACCCTACGCGATCACACCCTGGCACACCCGATCGTACTAGGCCCTCTCCCCCTTCTCCGCGATTGCAGGCCATTTCTCGCGATCGCACAACACAATCAGAATTGGAAGTTTTATCAACTATTTAATTTGTAATTTTTACACGAAGGAAGAAGTCCAACAAAGAAACAATGTAGCAATCTTATAGAAAACTGTTAAGTGTCACACCTCTTTTTTGCCACACAACCCTATTACGAGGTTGGTGAAGAGTTTTTCCAATTGAAGTGACGTTTTGAAAGGGATTATTTATTATTTAGTGTCGCCACTTGGAATTGAGTTTTGGTGTTCCAAGTCACCTTTTACGGAATCCCTTATCAAAAGGAAGATTTGACTCCTAATTCATGGTCTACGAAAATAAAAGACTGAGTAAGGAATTTTGTTGACCGAGGGGAAGGTGTAAGGCGCCCCTCGAGTCCCGTGGTTCTAGCACGGTCGCTTTATTGATTAATATAAGGCTTAAATCAATTTTTTAAACTATTCTTGTATTTTATTGATTATGACTTATCTATTACCGCTTAATTAATTATTGTTATTAATTTTTTTTTTATGTGTTAACCTAGGTGCGGTACGCACACAAGGTATTATTCTTTGAAGTAAATGTTAAACTAAGATACGGAATGTACACATGGTTATAACATAATTATTTTAAATCTAAAGGCATCGAGACGCGGAATGCGCACATGATCCTTTATTTATTAAGTGTATCAATCCAAGGTTCGGGTATGAACGCATGGGCTAATATTTAAATAAATCTAATATTTTTCTAGTGTTGTAGAGTATTTCAATTATTTTCAGATTCGAGACATTTATTTTATAATTTATTATTACTAAGATTATTTTGTCAAAGTTGCGCGAACGCATACCTCGGTTTTAATTTTGAAAATCTTAATTATGTCACGCGAACGTATATATAATCATGATAGGTTAATTAAAATTGCGCCCAATAAAGATAGATATAATATAAAGTGATTATACACATTTTGAGCACTATAACATTTTAAACATTATAACTGATTGGAAACATTTCACAATAGAATGAAACTGTCATGCAACTTTAATAAGCTCTTTTCTTAAATAAGCAGAGATTGCATCTATGGACTACACTAATATGATTAACAAAACAAAAACAAAAAAAAAGTTGAATTAAAAACTTTGATCAAAAAAGAGAAAAGGTCCGGCAACTTCTAAACCAAAACTATCACAACGATTCTAGTGGCATTTAAACAGAGAAGTAGACTAGGTAAACGAGCCAACGTCATGTAAAAGCATATGCAAACATACATATCAAACAGATGAAAGAGATAAGTTTAGAGAGACCTTAACGTGCGAAACTTTAGAATAATCAGGAAGAACCAAATACAGAGCCTCGAATCTAGTGATTAATTTGAGAAACAACAGCAAATTGAACCCGAAACTGTGGACTCGAACCTCGAGCTGCAACTGAAACTTCAAACCCAACAGTATCTCAATCGAACTCCATGAACTCAAAATAACGGTGCCGCAATTTCTGAACGAGATAGCCTTTATGGGCAGAGAGCCTCGAACAGAAAAATCGCGATCTTCGACGTCGATCCGCCTTGCAAAATTGATGAATTGGTGGCTGTTTTTTTCTTTTTGAGGAAGAAGAAGACACAAACTGCTCCCTCGTTAACCTCCTTTCTCTCGTTCTCTTTTTCTTTTTCTTTTTTCAGCCAAAAAATTCCCCTCCCCTCATCTAAATATAAGCCTTATATAGAGAATATACAATAATGTGTGTGTTGATGGAGAAGAAGAAGGGGAGGTGGGGGTCGTGTGTGTGTGAGTGAAGGTAATGGGGATGTGGGGTTAGGACGACGTGAGGAATGGACGACGTGAGAAGTGTTGGGGAGATGAGAATACTCTTTTTGTTTTGCCAACTTATATCTATTTTTATGTAAGTTAACTTCATGTTGTGTTCTTGTTTATTATATATTTTTTTTGTATTTTATTTTAGAAGATACATTAAATTATGAAGATAAGAAAATGAACCAATATTTATTACAATATAGGAAAGCTATATATTTACATATATTTTTGAAGATATTAAGAAAGATTACATATATATATATATAAAATTTATTATTATTTTTTAATAAAATAAAACCTATTAAGAGTAAGATAAAATTTAAAATATCAAAATTAGTCCTAAAAGAAATATTTACACTAAAATAATATAGGATTTAGGTGTGGTCAAAAATTAGTTGTTCACATTAAGTGAAGAGCAATAAGAAAGAATGAAAAAAATATGATGATTCATTATTTAGCTAATTAAAAGCCAGTTCAACAATATCAATAGATAATAACAACAATATTGTGCTTCTTCAGTATAGGAACAATTAAATTCTAAAGAGCTAATCAGATAAATATTTATGCACAATTTTTTATTCTACAAAAACTAAATTAAATTCAAATGACGAAATACATAAATAACATGTTTAAGTTGTCCACAATAACCACATAGACGGCTCAACTGATCGCATTATCAATTAGACACTTCTTTTCAATTGAAGTGCGTTCTTGTGAACCCTCACACTGACATAGAAAAGTTTGTTTTGTATTCACGTTTGAGCACGCGAAACCCTCAAAATTAAGTTTTTTTTAAAAATAAAATTTAACCTTACTTTATGTGGATCAACCATAACTTTTATGTGGGTCCACTATACTTTTAATACTTCCCACATTAATTCCACCTTCTTCCCAAAATAATTCATCTCTACCACCAAACTTTCCTAACCTAAACATGGCAACATCAGTAGCTTATTCACCTTCCGACGTGAATCAACTTCCTCTCATTCAGTCTTGAAATAAAAACAAGTAATAATAGTCACCACACAATAATAATATCATTGATCAGCCATAAATTTTTGGTCCCATTTTCAGCAATTTACCTTCTCCAATTCCCTCCTTAGGTTAAAAATTTGAAATCTTCAATGGTCTAATTAAGCTGTCTTTTAACAGCTGGTGGCAATGCTCCATTTCTTATGCTTGATTCCAGTGGCGGCGATTTCGTAAGAAATGAAGCACAATGATAAAAAAAACAATAGCAGAACTATGTGAATACCTAATTCAACCTACCATCAAGCCAAATAATTGTGTAATTGAGTTGTCTTTTGGACTAAAAGATTATGAATTTTGTTACATGTAGTTGGTGGGGAAGAGAAGTTTGGAAGAGGAAAAGGGGGAGAGACGAACAAGAGCGAAAATGTCAATTTTCATCGGAGAAGAATAATGGAAGCGAGCGTAACTCACACATATGAACTACCGAACTCGCGTGTTCACAAGATACATTTGATAACCTGAAGTGTCAAGATGATAAACGGTCAGTTGAGGTGTCTGTTTGGTCGTTAAACACAACTTAAAGGTCAATTTATATTTTGCCAATTTAAAACAAAACAAAAATTATTATTGAAACGTACACAAGAGTTTAGCCAAAATTATGTTACTCTTTCTATAACTTGGAATGATGGGAATGATCCACTCACCCTATGCGAAGTAGAGAGTTGTGAAAATAGTTCAAAGAACTATTCTCTCCAAACTTAACAATGCACAATTTTATTTGGCGCAAATAGAGAAAGAACGTTAAGATTGACAAAAGAAATTAAAATCAATATTTTTTTGTACTAATCACTAGAATAAGTTGGAGATAGTGTCAATACAAAGTTAATAATATTAGGATTCTTAATCTATTTTTCAGTAACTGTTAGAACTCGTTAGAACTGGAAACATCAAATAAGGCGAAGCAATAGAACTATTACATTGAAAGGGTTTGAATTTTCAGCCAAATAGAGCTCGATGATCTAATAGTATAGGCATCACATTATTAGCAAATAGAAATTGTTCCAAATCCAGAATTACTCATTTTCAATGAATGAAGGTTAGTCAATTCCTTATCTTTGTAGCACGAAAAATTCTTATCTTCAATTAAGATTGTTCAATGTCAATCACATGATCTTACAAAAAAGAATTGGAGAAGAAACTCACGATATGTTTGTGGAGCATATTTTCCTATCAAGGGAGAATTCATATTATTCGACAAATAATGTTGTTTTAAGTTTAACATATTTATATAAATTAATTAACTAATTGCACTCCTTTAAAAATCAAATTCATAATTAAAAAAAATTCTATGCACGCGTACTTCTAAAGTGGGTACTTCTAAATGCGTTCAAAGAAATATTAAGAAAGCGGTATGAGGACCGTCATCTTCACTATAAAGATAATCAACCAAATTTCAGTAAAGTAATTCTTTTTATCAGAATTCTGTAAACATAAAATTGGGATAAAAATTCAATAAGCTTCTGGATATTTTTTATCACTTAGTTTCATCGAGAACAAACAGTAAAAGGGGGAAGTGCACAGACATTCCCTAAATAAGCAGATAACGAAATTTATAAAGGTAAAAGAAAAATGTAATTTGCATGAATATAAAATTTCATCTGTGCATATTCAACCGTGTTATTTTATACCTAAAAATTCTTCTAAAATATAAAATCATTTATTGTTTTAACTTTATCGAATTAGTGAACCATGTCAAATATATGATTATATCGAGAAAAATCAGATTGATAAAAGTACCATGTGAAATCTTAGGTTTTTCCCCTTCCTCGATCCATATCCCATAGGCTAGGTACAGTGTTTGAATCAATAGAGAACCTTTTCTTCTGAGAAGAATTAGGCCAAAAATTAGGATACATTCTGGGAAAATCAAACTTCCATCGAAGAGAAGCATATGAAAGGCTTTCACAAAAATCCTCGTAGAATCGAGAATGAAGTTTTCATTCCGTACATGCCAGATCATGAATTAGTAACTGCTTCCAATTTCCGGAAAAAAAAAATTCCAAATGTGTCGAACTTTCCATTTTGGAATGGTTACGGAATCTCCATGAAAATTAAAGTAAAACCCCTAGATGTCCCCATAAAGCACTCACAACAAAAGCAAACAAATGTATGTACACTAAAATGAAGTATACTTTAAAAAGATTATTACCTCTATACATATCATAAATCTTGTATTTAGAGATTCAACCTTTAAAGAGCAACAAATACATACTCCCTCCTGTCCAAAATAAGTGATTTTCTGCCCTTTTTCTTGTGGTTAAAATAAGTGATTTTTCGGATTTCAAGAATGAATTAATTATTTTTTTCCTACATTGCCCTCAGAGTAAATAGTGTTGGAGCATGTGTTAGGAGTATTTATATGAGGTAGTAAAGGTTAAGATGGTCAATTTCATTGTTAATTAATATTAAAAGGTTAATTTTTTAATCTGCGTGAAAACAGAAAAAAAATCACTTATATTGGACCGGATGGAGTAGAAAAAGACCATTATTGTCATCAGCGAAGAACTCCAAGTTCTATCATAAAATGTTCAAACTCACGCCTAACTCTCTAACTACAAAAGTCAAATAAGATCGGAAAATATAATAAGGGAAAAACAGTAAAAGTTAGAAAGAAAAAAAACATAAGCAGACATGTAAGTAGCAATACCCAACTGAAAAAATGGAGAGAACTGGAAAAGGAATTGTTTGAGAAGTCTTGGGAGAACTTGAACAAGTGTAAAAAAAAAATGGTAAAACAATCAATCTTTTTACAAACTAAAAAATATTTGGGAAAAAGTTGAAAGAAAAGTATACCTCAAATTGAAATAGGAGATGGAATTAGGAAGTGAAAGAGATATCTTCTAAAATGGTGTAGCGTTAGCTTTGAAAAAAATCATCTCAACAAATCACTTTTATATTTGAGCTAAATGACAACTATACCTTTGGTCAACCGTCTTCTTATATAATAATATAATAATAGATAGAATAGAAAAGTATATTGAAGAGGAAGGGATCTAGTGAAGACCAAAATTAGTTCGGATTTTGAACAAACATTATCATCCCTATTGTCAAGTTCTTGGAACAATTAATTCAACAATCCCATAACCTTCTAGGATAAGAAACACAATCAGAATAATTCCTTTTCAAAGGCACTATTGACAGTTGTCTAAGGTGTAGAGTGGTGAGTCCTATGGCCTATAGAGTAAAATTGTTGTCTGTGAGTATGTACTCCCCAGTACCAATCAATTGTAGTCCTCTTAGGGGTCGTTTGGTTATCAAAATTAGCCTATTACTTCAGAAATAAAATTAATTTAGGTTACATTTATCAGATATAAATCATATAAATTTTATACCAAATTTCTGATATTATGTATATCATATAAGATGTGGAATAATAATCTTGGGATATCCTTCTTTGACTATGTCTTGGTGGCAAAGCTATCTAATATTTATGATGGTAGGAGGAATAACAAGTGTTTGATGAAAATAATAGAGCATGTAGACTGCCTAAACACTTTTGTTGTAAGAAAATATGGTACTCCTAAATTAAGAAAAGCTTTTAGATCAAAATAACAAATTGGTATATTTATATTAAACATGAATATATAATAAATACTTTTCGTATATACTTTTATTGTCATAGTTTAAGTAGTAATATATACACTTCACCTTAACCTATGATGATAAATAAATAATTTGGTATAAATATAAAGTGTAGATAATTCTTTTGGGTATTTAAAATATTGGACTATAGAGAAAATTGATGTATGACTGCTCATCCACTGTTTATTATGATCTTACCTACCATATAGTTACTATTTCTTTTCTACTATATATAAATGTGACGAACACTGCTAGGGTTGATTGTAAAAATTGTAAATTGTATTCTTGATATAGTGGATACTTTAGGGACAAATTAGTAATTTACTCTCAGATTAATTCGTGTACCGATTTCGTGTAAGCACGTGTGCAGGCCTTTAATTTTGGTCACCATCTAATTCCCACTTTCTTCTTCTACTACTATTACTAAACTTTCTCTGTAAAATTGTTGCATTCTTTTTGCTCTGGTCTTGTGAATCTCACCTCTGTGGAAAAAAACCTCGGTCAGCAATCTACGATGTCTGCATCTTTTCAAAGTTTCTCCATTTGGGTCGATATCGGCTATGTTTCGCAAGAAAAGTGAGCGAGGAGAAAAGAAGGTAACGACCAAGTGAAATGGATATCTTGTGTGTCATATCGTAGCGGAGACTTGTCATACACAAAGACTCTCAGACAACTGACACTACTTGAGTCTCACACGAAAAAAAAGTTTTCTCCCCTTTAAGGGTGACAGTGTTGTTTGTATAAATTTAAATGACAACTTTAAACTTAGTGAGGGGCTTCCAACCTCTAGGGGAACAATTCACTTTTGGGATTTGAAGTTTAAAATTTTGTTATAATTTTGTACCAAAAGATTCTCGTCGTACTTCTCGGTGTAAAATTGATTCATACTTCAAAAGTTAAATCTCCCTATTTAGGTTGCTCACATAATATAAATTATCAATCCTATCGCATATTAAACATCAATTATTTACAAATTAGACGCAAACAAAACAAAACTCTAAATTCTAAAGATGTAAACGCAACATGATTGTGCGTTTAGGATTCATCTTCGTAAATGGTAACCTACAGATTAGTGGATGAACATAATCAGACCTCTA
>ML303619.1:0-13498 GCA_005239505.1 Nicotiana paniculata
TCTACCTACATAGAAAAGGTACTGAAACGGTTTTACATAGATGGAGCACATCCATTAAGTACTCCGATAGTTGTTCGATCACTTGATGTGAATAAAGATCCATTGCGACCTCGAGAAGAGAATGAAGAGCTACTTGGTCCTGAAGTACCATATCTTATGCAATTGGTGCACTAATGTATCTTGCCAACACTACAAGGCCTGACATAACTTTTTCAGTTAATGTCTTAGCAAGATATAACTCTGTTCCTACAAGGAGACATTGGAATGGAATCAAGCATATATTACAGTATCTAAAAGGAACTACCGATATGAGCTGATTTTATGGCAATAATTGCAGTCCTGATCTTGTTGGTTATGCCGATGCTGGGTATTTATCTGATACACATAACGCCCGATCTCAAATATGTAATGTGCTTACCTGTGGAGACACTGCCATATCTTGGCGATCGACTAAACAATCGATCTTGGCTACTTCATCTAATCATGCAGAGATAATTGCTATTCATGAAGCAAGTCGAGAATGTGTGTGGTTGAGGTCTATAATACATCTTATTCGAGACAAATGTGGTTTGAAGTGTGACAAACTACCCACGATTTTGTATGAAGACAATGCAGCATGTATAACACAATTGAAGGGAGGATTCATAAAAGGAGATAAGACAAAACACATTTCACCAAAGTTATTTTTACACATGATCTTCAAAAGAATGATGATATCAATGTGCAACAGATTCGTTCAAGTGATAATATAGCTGATTTGTTCACAAAATCTCTACCAACGTCAATCTTCAAGAAGCTAGTGTACAAGATCGGGGTGCGAAAGTTCAAGGATGTGAATTGATGCTCTCATCAGGGGGAGTTAATGCGCGTTGCACTCTTTTTCCCTTACAAGATTTTGTCCCACTGGATTTTCCTTGCAAGGTTTTTAATGAGGCAACCAAAAAGGAGCATTTCTAAACATGTGTACTCTTTTCCCTTTTCTAGAATTTTTTTTCCCATTGGGTTTTATTTTAGTTAAGGTTTTAACGAGACACATTATTTGTTGAATAGACATTCAAGGGGGAGCGTTATAAATAGAACTCTATTTAGAGTGAATGTCTATCTTTTAAAGAGTTCTACTTTGTGGCTAAGTCATTTTCCCCCTATAAATAGAGGGGTCTTAGCCCATTATAAATCATCCCAAAAATTCAATAAGAATTTTCTCTCTCTTTCTCTGCAATATTGTTCTTGTTCTTTATTGTTTCATAACACAATTTTTGTTTTTTGACTTACTTTTTTGTACTTTTTATACCTAAAAGTAAGTGCTTTTAAGCATTTTTTTTATCATTGCCAAACACCACAAAATCTAAAAAAGTCCTTAAAAGCCAATAAGTACTTAAAATAAGCCAATCTAAACACCCTCTGATACTAATATTATTATAAACTTTCTCACTACAATTAGTGACGGCTATTAACATATTTCATCATCGGTATAATACCTGTTGCTCCCAAAAACTTCTCAACATCCAATAAGAGTGCATGACAATTTAACTTATAACCTTGACCACCCTATCTCTAAAGAAAATGAATGTTAATCACTCTGCCAAACTATGCTCATATATCTTCATTCTTAATCAAATAAAAGAATCTGTCAAGTAGTCTAAGCTTGAAAATAGGAAGAGGAGAACCAACCAAATAGTAGATCAATTATACAATTTTGCCAAATCCTCCTACATTTCTTATCATGCTAAAGAAATCAATCAAGCTACTTGAAAATATTGAGATACTTTCTATCGGTTCAATCTTATTTCTTTTATGCCTCTGAATTCCTGCCAGAGAAATACATCTTCAAAATCTCTTAATCTCACACAGACAAAATACTCATATCATAAATAATATCTCCCCCAACATAAATGCTGCACCACACTGAGGTTTGCTCTCGATTTAGAGCTCCTATTGGAAACTCCACATATTGAACTTACTCCAGCAGATAAAAAACCTCTCCAAATTGATAAGAGACCTCATCCTTGGTAATAACCGACTTGTACTAGTGACTCTCTCAATAGGCCAGCTTCTTTCTGAGAACACTAGAAACAAATTTCACAAACGAATATGGTTTAAAAGAACCATGTAGAAATAAGATGACTGAGAAGGGCATGGCTTTTTTGGCTAATCATCCCTAGATTTTAAGGTGAAACTGGAAAAAATACCAAGGAGTGCTCAAGACCATGCTTCAACATGATACTTGCCTGCCTTTTCCAATGCCCTAAGCCACCTTACTGCAGCTTCTTTTGGAACCCCGCCTTCTTTAGATACAATTTCTTCAAATGCCAACAGCACATCAGAAGGCATTTTGTTCGCAGAGCCTGCGACATACACAGCTGCGCCCTCAGTTAATAGATTCCATATCTTAATGCTTTGTTCTCTCATTTTATGTTGCACGTAGATTTTCTGTGGTTGGTCTCTGGAAAAGGCAGCAAAAAAGCCTCCACCTTTTTCTTCAGAAAGGACTCCACCTTTTTGTGAATGAAACAACCAAAAATCTCGGTACAAAAAGTCAATTTCTTCATTTCTACAACCAAAGAAGAAAAGAAGGGGAGCAGTTGGACCTGATTGACTCTGCAGGGCTCTTTCCTCCACAAATCCACGAAAAGGTGCACACCCTGTGCCAGGTCCAACAACAATAACCGGAAGTGAAGGCGGAGGGGAAGGAAGAGAACCCTTTTGAAACCAAGCCGGTATGAGGACTCCTGTTTAGCATAATCCAAAAACCATCATCAGAGAGCTACAAGAGGTGCATGAGTAAATGAATGAGGCGTTTTAATTATAAATTACTCCAAAAACCATACTATTCTGAGGATCAACTCCAGCTAGCCATGATGAGCAAAGACCTGCGCGCTTCCTCTTATAAGGTGTTGTCCATGACACCACGCTAACTGTTAAATGTACTTGATTTGGATGAACTGAGTGAGAAGAAGAGATGGAAAAAGCCCTAGTTTTAAGTGGAGGTACCAACTGAACCAACCATTCAAATGGCATCTGAACGGATGGAAAATCCTCTAATACCTGCATTACAATATGGAAAGTAGAAAAAAATCAAACGAAAGAAAATGAGATATTAACAGTAGAAACAGATTTTTTTCCGAAGAAGGTAACAGATAACAGCAGAAACAGTTCAAATTATCTCCTGTGAATCAATAACTTAACCATAAAACGGCATTATTAGTTAACCATAAAAAGGCATTATTGGTTAATAGAAGGATCATTCCATAGGAGAAGACCAAGCGCCTCCATAATTCAAAAAGCAAAAAAATTAGAATTCTGTAGCTTGCTAAACGTAGTGTTGGTAACCTAACTAAGGTATCAAGCTTCTATTGCTTGCAAGTAAAAGGACTAGTGCAAGATACTCACTTACAGATTTCACAGTTATAGAGACTAGTTTTCTAATTTGACAATCAAGATGCTGTAATGTGAATGTATGACAGAGTTGGTGTTGGCTAACCAGTTTCACTTCCAAAAGAACTGGGCCAACTTCTTGCATCTTAGTATGTCTTGTTAAACTATAGTACCTATACATTTCATCAAACAAAAATCTACCATAAGAGAAACCATATTATTGAAGAATCCTACAATAAAGGAAAATGTCAGTGACCACTCAAAGGCAACTTCATTAATCTATACAAAGAGTGGAAATATTTTCATCACCTCCAGTACAGTTCTCCGTTCCTTCGGATTGTACTCATAAAGATCATCTCTTCCTTCTGGAGAGGCGAAATATTGAAGCCTCTCCTTCTCATGTTCGGCAGTGGCAAAATAACTCATAACCTGAAGAAATGAACGATCCAAATGGCTTATTAAATTACTCTGATATGTGGTGATCATGCATAACGTGCTACTCCACAAGCAGAACAAGGAAGATGAACACAACATGCATCAGTGAAGTACAGGCAAATAATAAAGACAACAGCAGAAAATATCAAATATACCATGTCATCAGATATTACTGTTTGAAAGACAAGAACTCAGACACTCCAGTGTCTTACCTCAAAGAAATATCGTCTAGGGGAAGCTGATGCAACATCCATTGCCAGTTCCACAAAAGTTTTTAATCTTATGGGGACCTTCAATGTATTTCTCAAGTCATGACTTTGTCCATTTTCTTTATTATCTCTAGGCTCAACCTGAAAAAAAGTTCATATTAGTAATATAAGAATTCAAGAGTTGATACATGATAAATTTGCCCTTTCAATTGATGTAATAGCCAAAACTGCAGATCCAAAGCTCACCACAAAGAAGCGAGAAAAGAAAAGAGACAATAACTCTCAAATTCGACATTGTAAAACAGATTTATATACATGTTCTCGTTAACTAAACCAACGCAAATGAGCTTCAGGTACTTCAATGCCTTTACTAACAAGGCCTTGATTCTTGTGCTCAGGTCCTAGATGTTGAAGTAATCTACCGATTTTTTCGATATGATACCCATGCCAGAAGTACAACCACCCCCCCCCCCCCCCCCCCCCCCCCCCCCCCCCCCCCCNTCTTGGTGTGCCTCTGTTGTAACAGTTTTTGCTGCTGCTTACCTATCTATTTTGATTTCTTCAACTTTAAAGAGGTTCCATCTCATGGGAGCCCAATAATGGTTCTTTCCCTCTTGCTCCCTTGGTTACAGAACCCAACCTAGAGGTGGAGGGTCTTTACCACTAGGGTATCCCTCCCATCCTAAAGCTTTGCAATACTTGTACACTTCTCATTCCAGAGAAACTTAACAATTCAGAGTACTTTTCAATCCACATGATAATTTTTTTTATTAGGACAATAGACCCATATTAACATGGAAATGTAAACCATGTTCCACGAAAATTTTAAACAATAATAACCTTAAAAGATGCATGAACACAAAATAATATCTAGGAGGAAGATTTGAAGACTAGCAGGGTCCTAGTGACAGCAAGAGAGTCAAGAACGTAAGACAAGTACTAACTCTGATGTATGATTCAGGGTTCAAATTACAGCGCTTTATGAAAGCATCAACTGCTGCAGCATCTTGCCCAGGGAGAATGTGAACAACATCACCAACCTCATACTCAATAGACTGAGATTACAAATAAAATCATTAGATGTATAGTATAAGATGAAGGAGTTAAAGAGATAATGTACAACTTGACTTACAGATGAAATAGCTTCAAGTTCAAAATGGCGGACATCTTTTCCACAATCAGCTTTACTTAATGGATCATTTTTACCCTACATCAATAGAGTGAATAAGAAAAACATGTCAATGCCTAGATCACAACCATCGCATTGACGAGAAAAAGGATCTTACGACTCCAAGTAAGATCATAAAAACAGCCTTTCTGAAAATGCACAATATACGCCAGTGCTTTGTAGAATAGAGGATTCATTTCAGAAACTGTTCATCTAGTTATGATACATTCAAGGATGACATCATTCACATCTCATTTCTGTGGAAGCTTAGAGATGTTCAGTATATGTGCTACTTCTAGTGAAATACTATCAATTTGTCACATCACTTAACTTCCACTATCGACTTTCCTGGTTAAGGACATGAATAAATGCTTTTGAGTAATGAACTCCACTTTTGCTTGGTATAAACCACAAGTGGATCCACAACGAACTCCCTGATTCAGAGGGAAGGAGTTCCTCAACTTTTGCAGGCAACAGCTCCATTGCATGCCCTGACACATAACAAAAGAAATGTAAATGGAGATCACCTACCATCTTTAAGAAGCAATCAGGTGGGTGCTTTCCAGAAAGTTTTCCTGGTAATATGAAGCGTGTGCTCTCAATCTGCATCTCAAGAAGTTTGAAATCTGCAATTTTCAGATGTTTTGTCACTACTACATGTTGGAAGACAACTGGCAGAAAACCTTTCGGCCAACAAAACCATACAACAAAATACGAAAAGCACAAGGAACAATATTGAGATGCACTTGTGCATCAAAATGATATCAAGAAAATGATTTTCCAAAGCTCCATAGTGAAAGCATAAAGTAAAAATCTCAGGATAAACTTATGGGTGAATTCTCCTGTATCAATCAAGGTTTTAGAGTGAGACATTGATCCTTACTTTTAGGGGTAAGTTTCTCTATAAATCCATGCATGTAATTGCTTTCATGCATTGATATTTTATTGACTATCAGCCAGAACTCTGAACCGACAATGACCTGAAGGTGAAAATGATGTTGATTGCTGAAGTCCAATTTAGCAAGTTACCTGCGATAGATGAGAATTGTAAAGCCCCTACATCAACATCATGATATGTAATCTGTACTTTAGGTTGATCCATCAAACTCGTATTTGAAGTCATGCATTCTGGACCTTTTGGGAATAGTTTCGGATCTTTTTGGTACAATGCCTTCCACAAGGTGGACATCCAAGGATCCAGAGCACCTTCATACCTGCAAAAAGATCTTTTTACTAGAACAGCTGCTAAATAGCAAGACACTCTTCAGGTGCCATGATAACCAACAGCATTATAAAATATAAAGTACAAAATTCTTGGTTATGATAACCAAGTAATCCGATGTTTGGATAATGGTCCTGCCCCTCTACCTCCTTCAACCTCCCACACCCTTTAACCTGAAATTGCACTCGTGTATTTGCAGAATTTCAGAAGAGGCGAGGGAAGAGGTTATTCAACATAAGTAGGTGAGCCTCGCCAAAGTAGTTAAGCTATTCTAGCCCTAAAGTAAAGAAGCTTCAATACATGTATTCCACCCTCAATCACCTTGATGGCAAAACCTTCTAGATATTTAAAACACCATTTCTTACAAAGCTAGGAAGATTCATGATCCTATAATTCTTTCAGATCTGTCTCCTGAAAAATTAGAGAGAAGAAATTTAATGCTATTCAATCCCCTATGGTTTGGACAAACAAATGGACAAATAATCATCCTGTATATCAAAATGGATTCTCCTATTTAACAGCTTTAAAAGACGAAAACAACAGCATCTGGTGGATAAGATAGTTTGGACAGAAGGAAACATAAGGTGTTTTGAAGATAGTGCTAACTCAATCAAAAAGATCAAGTTTAATTGCATAATTTTGTTTACTTTTGTGTAGAAAGGAATTTGTAAATGAGCCTGAATCACCGTGAGCATTCATGGAATTGGAATCCCTACAGAAATATAAGGGAATACTTTTGCTTTTTGCTAGACCAGTACAGAAGTGTCACACCATCTTAGTGCCGTACACTATCAACAAAATCCATACTTTTTATTTTTGATAACCGTAGTGTCCGGGCCAGCCTACGTGCACCTCACCGACTAAATGAATCAACTATTCCTCTACAAGATTAAACCATAACATTACCCTGAAGGGTGCTGATCATCTCCAAGACCTCTTTCCACAACTGCTGTAGCACCAAGATCTGAAAGTCTTTTGTCAAGTTTCTTTGCAACAAACTGCAGAATAAAATTCATATATCAACATTGAAAGATGGAGTACATAATTGCATAAAGCTAATATATTCTCTACATTAAATATTTGGTCGGACGACAAAGCAAACGACAAGCAAAAAATCATCTAGAAACACATAAAGTACAGAAATTGACCCGTCTTTGCAATAAAGACACTAAACATATCTTATAAAAGACAAAGTTGAAAAGCAATTCCTAATAATGAATTGATAAGCCTAAAACCCCAACAAGAAATGCATAGACCAGAGTAATATATAAGAAAAAGCTGGAGTAGTAAAAGCTTAGGGACATCAAGATCCTCTGGTGGACTTGAAACAGTTGATCTTTTTTGGATCATAGTGAGTTGCTTTCAGAGAATGTTATGCTTAAGTGGCAGTGAAACTATGAAATAGAATTTATTAGGTAGAGTCAGCGCATACATTATACTTCTGGTAGCTGGAATCACCCAAACCAAACACAGCATAGCTGACACTGCTAAGCCAATTCTGGGTCAGATTTCTTTGCAAGAGAAACTTCCAAAATACCTACAAGCACGTTAATAAAACGAACAAAAAAAGTTCAAATATGTACACATATGTCTATAGATAAACACACGAGAAGCTTAAAGGAGATAATAAACAAACCTTAATAGAATCAGGGTTGTCCCCTTGACCTGTAGTTGACACCACAAATATTACAATTTCGTGCTCCGGAAGACAACTCTAACGAAAGGAATTAATAACTAGTCACACATGAGTCACTAATCACAATCTATAAGCTCAAATAAGAAAACGAAAAAAAAAACATGAACTTGGCATTGGGTCCGGTAGATTGATAGGCAGCTAAATATAGCCTAAAAAAAAACTATTACAAAACTGAATTTAAACTAGTTAAGATTGAGGCGTAATAGTTTAGGTAAAGGAGAAGTTACAGGGTCAAAATCGTCAATGGAGAGCAAAGAGACGGGGCATCCTCTGCGTTCAGCTTCACGGCCAACACGCTCAGCGGCGTCTATGGCATTACCTGTCTGAGATGCATATAAAATCAATAGCTTTTTTGGTTTCTCCTCCATCCCCATTGATTTGGTTACTGCTATTTTGAAGAAATAAAAATGGAGTCTTTGTAAATTGAAGTCAAGTCACAGTGTCATGAGCATGGGCGCCGACCGCGGACCGCGGAGGCTATTGGGCTAACGCAACGACAGCGTTCTAGAGCGAAGTGCACCAGTAGCCACTTTTAGAGCTGCTGTTAAAATATAACCGACGTTTATAGAATATTTAAATTTTAGCCATTCCGTTGCTCCCTTCTTCTATTGCGCTTCTTCCTATTCTTCTTCTTTTTCTGTTACATCTCAAAGGCCATATTTTCAGATAAATTCAGTACTTCAGTTTCTCTTGGAAATGCTGCAATCATGCTTCGTGTTTATCTTAGTCGTGAGTTAGTACACTGTATATGTGAACTATATGAAATTGTACACATTTGTTCACTATTAAAAGGTGGACTTAGTCTTGTTGCGTCGTCTATAAGTTGGTGGCAACTATCCCTATTGTTTCAATCGAGATTGTCACGTAACCCAGTAAAAAATTACAACATCACTTAATTAAATGTCCCCAAATTTTTCTGTTAGAGGGGGGATCATATGTAGTTTTGGACGGATCGGCAGAAGGTATATATAAACCATTTAGCAAATGATAGGGGTAGTTTAGACCCTTTTTTTCAAAATATTTAGTACCCGATTTTGACACGTATCACAATTTGGTGCATCCGTCTACATCTGATTTTAAATAATAAACCAACCCGACCTATCACGCTTATTTTATTAAACCGACCCCCAATATTCATTCTTAATAGAACCCAATCTTATTTTATTAACTCACTCCCTCACCTTGCTTTTTTCTCTCAAGCTTCTGCTCAGCCGACCACACCATAAAGTTGGACCTCTAAGGTTTCCTTTTTAGAGACAATTCGAAGGCTGGATATTTTTTCAAGGTATGTTATCTATCTGTCTTATTTTCTTTTTCTGAGGATCAAAGTTTGTTTGTTTGTATTTTATATGTGGGATTAATATTTTTTGTCTTATAAAGGGATTTTTGTTTATTGATATCTATTTTGTACTTTATCCTACTAAAGAATACAATAAAATGAATAATGTGTTGTAATTGATGATTTTGTTGTCTTGTTGTGGTTATGTATCGAAGCCGTTTGTTTTTAGGATTATTTTTACTAAAACTTGTATATTGCTTATGGCTTTCTACTTACGGTTGTAGACCCCCACTTGTCCCTCTTTTTATACCTTTGCATGTGATACAAACTGAAATGATTGATAAAGTGAACCTGGTATTTCATACACAGACTTTTAGTGACTGGACCTTCGGGGAGGTACTACCTGGTAACTGATGATGATGGTATGAAGACTTTTCAGTAATTATTCTCTAAAGAGTTCAATATGATTAACTTTTTTACTGTGGATGAGTTTGAAGCTAGGGTGTTTTCTCAAAATATTATTCATCATAAAGAAAAATATTTTGTAGACATTGATGCAACTTCTAAATGTAGTTTGGGTGGTGGTATTTTTGATGATTCAGAAGGTTCTGAATATGATTATTTAGAACTTGAAGCTATTAGTATAGAAAAAAGAGGGTTGTAACTGATATGTTAGAACATTTTAAGGATATTGAAGAAGCTAGAAGGACAATAAACTTCTATGCATTAGCTAATAGAAGAGGGATGCATGTGATCAAAACTTACTCAATTAGCGGTAATTATAAGTGTACCGCTGGTTGTCCATTTAGATGTTATATTTCACAGGATGACAATAGTGATAACTATCAAATGAAGACATGGAAAGATGTCCATACATATATTCCTTGCTTCAAAAATCCTAGGGATGATCAGAATATTTTAGCACACCAATTTAAGAGAAACGTGCAGTATAATCCTCAAATATAGCCTGAAGGAAACGAAAGATTATATAGAGACTGGGTTTGAATTAAATGTGTCAATGTTTAAGCTTAAAAGGGCCAAGAATTTGGCACTTAAGAAGTTAGAGGACAATATTGTTGATAACTACAAGAAATTTGAGGCCAATGGGTAAGAACTTAGACAATCTTATCCTGGCACTGATGTTGTAATTAATATATCTAAAGAAGCTCTTGAAGAAAGGAAAAGAAAGTTCTAAGGATGTATATATGCTTCAATGCAATTGAATATGGGTTGGATAGATGGCTTGAGACCACTTATTCGGCTGGATAATACTTTTCTTAAGGGGGGATATAAGAGTCAGTTGTTAGTGACTATTGGTCAAGATAACATGAATCATTTTTATCTACTTGCATGGGCTGTAGCAAGGAAAATGCTAGAACTTGGGGATGGTAAGCTTTCTTGGGAGCTAAATGATGGTCATGGAGTTGCTTTCATCTCAAATATGCAAAATGAGTTACTTTCATCTTTTATTTGTTTTTTTTTCTATTTTGTTCAGTTTTCTTTCTCATATTTGTGTTTCTTTCGTCAAGGGTTTACTTGATGCTGTGAAGAATGTACTTCCTAATGCTCACCACCGTTTTTGTGTGAGACATATGGAAGCTAATTGGTAGAAAAAATGGGGAAGTGGATAGATGAAAAAACTTTTATGGTGGAGTGCTTGGAGCACTTATGAAGAATATTTTAAAGATCAACTTACCAAGCTAGGTGAGATATCTGATGATAGTATTGCTGCTAAAGACCTATTACATTACTCACCTCAAGCTTTGTGCAAAACATATTTTGATACTCAATGTAAAAACAAGATGGTTGACAACAGTTCCATTGAATCATTCAATGTATAATTTCTTCACGCAAGACATATATATGCCAATCATCAAGATGTAAGAGGAGATAAAGATAAAGGTTATGAATTTGTTGGCTACAAATGGAGATAAGATTAGTAAATGGAATTGTGACTTCACTCCAACTACTTTTAAGCTGCATAATGACTATAGGGCAATAACACATTGTTGCAAGGTTAAATTTAATGGTGACTTTGAATATGAAATTATTGAAGGTGATGACAATAGTGCTCTTGGATGAAATTCGTCATCATCGCATTCTCAATAGCCGCATGGTATTGGCTGCAACACAACAACTAAATTTGATTATAATTCAAAAACGAAAAAAAAATCCTATAAACACAAATATGAAAATTCAAAAGAAAATAATAACTTACATAACACCTAAAGAAACGTCTCCCAGGATTTTCAGGAGTTCACGAAGTGAGATCGAGCGCAACATTCCACATCGACCATTCCTTGCACGTTGATTAAAAGAGCTCGATATTTGAGACATTTCATGAATGAAGAAAAAAAAATAAAGAACCAAGGTTGTTGGAACTTAAAGACTAAACCCTTTAAGTAATTCTGAAATTGGATCAACAATTTGGGAAAAAGCCCTAATAGAGCAGCTATGATGAGAGGAGAAATTGGGAGAAGAAAGTGAGATGAGAGAGTGAGTAAATAAAATAAGATTGAGGTTTATTAAAAAAGAATACCAGGTTGGGTCAGTTTAATAAAATAAGAGTGATGGGTCGGGTTGTTTATTATTTAAAACCAGGGTATAGATGGAATGCACCAGATTATGACACACATTAAAATCTGGTGCTAAATATTTTATTAGTGAGGTCTGTTAAAAAAAAAGCATATGTGACCTAATTTATACACTGCAAGGGCAGGACTGGTCCACATTTTAACGACGGGTAAATGGGTTCAATTTCGTATAGTTTAGTGGCATATCTGGACCTTTTCCGTAATTTATAAACTTAATGTGTGAAACTTTGGAGCCAAAATTTTTAACTCATATAAAGTTCTGTGTTTTGAATCTTTTTGTTGCCTTCTAGTAATTTTCTCTTAATAGTACAATGATCTCGTCATTTCAGTATTCTCTTGCCAACATTAACACAATATAAGTTTTAGCTTTTCTTCTACTGTATGTATGGCATAATTTTAGAAAACTCTCACACCTAAAAATTAAACAAGTACCAATTAAAGCTTAAAAGCTCATTATTCCAAAAGAGAGTTAGGACCTCAGAAGAATTTGAGTTTTTATTAAATTTCTTAAGCAAATAATGGGTAAAGGAGTTCATCACCCCAAGCATATTGTAGTCTTCTTCCATTTTTATAAAGACAAACGGAAAAGTCATGCCTATTTACTTAGTTTATAGTCCAAGGGTTTATTTGAGTCTAAAGTTATACAAGAGATTTGGTGATATTATGATGATAAGTTAAAAAGTTACATTATATATACTCGAGATAATTGACTTGTGTTATCACAATTCACAACCTATGTTCAAAACATGGCTATATAAAACGAGTGTATGCCCTGCGCTCTAAGCTTAAGTTGCATCTCTATCTATATTTAGCAAAATCATTACCTCATACACAATAGATATCATTGTTAAGTACATTCCTGGAAACTAATAGTAGAAATGGCGTGGGGTAGCCATAATTAAAGGTGATATTTACTTTTTATTCAGCATTTTTGATGCTGAGCAAAAGTAGCCACTAATCTATTAAAATTAATATGAATAGACTATTACCCTTTCCTTCCCAAATGAAAATACGCCATTTTCAGATTCATTCCTTACAACTCTACTTCTCCTTTTGCAATGGGGTTCTGGCGTTTGTATGAGTGTTTTCATTTTTTTCATATGTGAAATCCACTTTTGAACAGAAGAAACGAATTGCTTAATCATATAAATTTTATAAGCCTCTCAATTTCTTTTGTGTTTGCTCTTAAGAGTTGAATTGCATAGTAAACCATTCACTCATAATAATCAAAGATGTGGGAGGACGTGACTTTTGGTTTTCTAAAAGAAGTGACTTTTAGATTTTCTTAAACAACAAATAAAAGAACGACCTATTGTCCTTAACTTTTTAACTTGAACTTTTAAGTTAAGGACTGAAAACTATAAGTTAAGGACTTGTTGTCCTTAACTTTTTAACTTGAAACTTTAAGTTAAGGACTGCTTGTCCTTAACTTTTTAACTTGAATTTGAACTTGAAATTTGAAGTTAAGGACTGCTTGTCCTTAATTTTTTAACTTGAAACGTTAAGGACTGAAAACTATA
>MDKI01167596.1:0-64083 GCA_005239505.1 Nicotiana paniculata
TGTGTTCATTTCAGTATAACGCTCCTCAAGGAGGGGTGTTGGAATATCAGGTGTTGTTCCGTCGTCGACAATTTCATGTAATGTTGTGATTGTGCCGTGTGAGTTGTGAAACGGCTTGATAATTTCTTATGTGTTGAGATTCTGCATAGTGATGATGTTATGTGAGCAGGCGAGCTCTTGAGATTCAGAGTATATGTATCGCACCTCAGTTGAGCTCGAGTTTTCGTAGTGTATGGCTCTATCAGTCTCCCCAGGATGGTATTATGCACTTAGCGTGCTTATGATCGATATTCAGTATTTTGTGGTAGTGATAAATTCAGCTCTGAGTATATTTCCTTATGTGAATTTTATGATGGGATCGGGTGGCATGCCGCCACGGGTATGTTACTTGGATAGGGTTGCACGACGCAACAGTGTGATGATGAGTAAGGTTCCTATATTTATTTTTCTTGTGTTTTACTTTCTATTTTTCGAGAAGAGTTCATAATAATTTGCATGAGTTGAGTAGTCTTTTCCTGAGTCATTTCTTTGTGTATCATGTTCGAGTTATGGCCTATTGGCGCGTTGTGGTATAATGTGAGACTATTGGTCATGTTTGGGGTGATTTGTTGTCTAAGTAGTTCATACTGGGTGAGACGAGATTTATAAATTTGGGATCGGTGCGATAATATTATGTGAAGTATATTACAGGGCAATTACCATTATTTGGTCCGCAATGCGATGATGATCTAAGTCAAAAAGGAGAGATTCAATGTTTGGTTAACTCTGCAACTGGTTAGAAATTTCTGCATATCTCCTCCGTTGTGTTGGTATCGCCAGCATTATAGCAGGGTGTATATACATATCATAAGGTGCATTGGGAGCATCAGATTTGTGAAATTTTGGCTATTAAAGTTCGGGGAATGTCATGGTGGCTAGATGATGAATGATGCGGTGCATGGTGCTGATTCAGCAAAGGCATGCAGTTGTGTTATGGTATATCGTGTGGTAGTTGATACAGTGTTTATGTGTTAGAACTAGGCCTGTCAGAGAAATTTCAGGTGTTGGAACTGGATTCTGAGCTTATTATATGGATAAAAAGAAGAAATCTTCAAATTTGATCAAGCTAATGTGCTCAACTGGGTTGTAGTATCACGAGCAGGTGCTCGAGGTGTTAAGCAGTGATTTCAAATAACTCCAGAACAGTTCCTAGCACGTTTGAGGACGAACTTCTGTTTAAGTGGGGGAGAATGTAACGACCCGACCGGTCGTTTTGAGCTCTAGCGCGTTGTTCAGTGGTTTGAAGTCATGAGCAACTCCATTTAAGGTATTATGACCCGTAGGCATGGTCGGAGTTGAATTTCGGGAAGTTCGGAGTCAAATTGGAAAGAAAATTCTCATTTCAGAAGCATTAAGTTGGAGAAATGGACTAAGATTGGGATTTTGAGTAACCGACCTCCGAATCAGGATTTGAAGGTTCCTGCAGGTTCGTATGATGATTTCAGACATGGGCGTATGTTCGGATCAGGTTTTGGATAACCCGGGAGCATTTCAGCGTATATTGTGGAAGTCAGTATTTTGAAGAAAATTTCCTAAGTTTGGCTTGAAGCGCATTTCAGTGTTATTGATGTCCGTTTGGGATTTTGAGTCTGGGAATAGCTTTGTATGGTGATTCTGGAGTTGGGAGCGCGACCGGAAGTGAATTCGAATGTCTGTAGGTCATTTTGAAGTCATTTGGCTAAAGATAGAAATTTAAAGGTTTTTGAGAAATCCGATCGGAAGTGGAAATTTTGATATCGGAGTCGGAATGCGATTCCGGAAGTTGGAGCAGGTCCGTAATGTCGAATATGACTTGTGCGCAGAATTTGGGGTCAATCGGAGGTGATTTGATGGATTTCGGCATCAGATGTAGAAGTTGGAAATTTTTTGAGTTCATAAAGATTGAATTAGGGTGCGATTCGTTGTTTCGGCGTTGTTTGATGTGATTTGAGGCATCGAGCAAGTCCGCACTATGTTTTGGAACAGTTTGGTGTACTCGGACGGGGTCCCGGGGGCCTCGGGTTGATTCCGGGTGGTTAATGGATCAAGTTTGGAGTTTGAAGAAGGCTGAGGTTGCTGTCATCTGGTGTGACCGCACCTTCAAGGCTTGGGCCGCAGGTGCAGATTTGGAGCCGTAGGTGCGAAGATTTGGTGGCTTGGCTGGGAGCGCAAGTGCGATGATATTTTCGCACCTGCGAAGGCGCAGATGCGGACAATGGGGCGCAGGTGCGATTTTGGGCTGGAGCTGAGGAAGCCGTAGGTGCGGGAGATTGGTCGCACCTGCGGGAGCGCAGGTGCAAAGGTAGGATTGCAGGTGTGGAAGTGAGACTGCGCATAATGTTTTAAAACCTGGATTTTGGCCATTCCTCTCACTTTTCTCATAGCTTAGGCGATTTTAGGAGAGCTTCAAGAGGGGAATTTCATCATCAATGTCAAGGTAAGTAATTTTTTCATGTTTTTAAGTTAAATAAAAGTTATATGCATGGATTAGACATGGAAATTAGTAGGAAAATTGGGATTTTGGAGGAAAGACCTAGAAAAAATTGTATTTTGGATATCTACCATGAATTTGAGAATGGAATTTAGAGTAAATTGTATATTTGAGTTAGTAAGGCCATGGGTAGGATATACTTCGAGAAATTTCGGAATCCGGGCATGTGGGCTCAAGGGAATTTTGGTCAATTCACTGACTGAGTTGGGAAAGTATATAATTTGAATTTGTTACGAGTATTACAATGAATTTTTATTGCTTTGCCCGTTATTTGGTAGTTTTGGGGCGTTGTGCATCCATTGGAGTCGTCGGAAGGGCTTGGAAGCCGGTTATGGAATTTCAGAGCGAGGTAAGTCTCCTTTCTAACTTTGTGAGGGGGAATTGTCCCCCTAGGTGAAATTATTAAGTATGTTCTACTATCCGCGGGGGCTACGTATGCATGAGGTGACGGGAGTCCGTGCGTAGCTACTATTATGCTTATGTCCGAGTAGTCTAAGACCCACTAGCGTGCCTTACATGTTGTACATGTGATCCTGCCAATAATATTGGACTGATAATTCTATTGAATTTGGTAATTTATTTCCTAAGAAGGCTACAATGTACCTTTCTTAATCATTTAGAAGGAGAGTTGATTTCCTCCGTGGATAATTGCATTCCTGACAAGGTTTTATTATTTAATATTGTTAAACTTGGCAAATGAATTGCGAGAAAAGATTTAAATACTATTTTTGTGACTTTTAAAAGATAAATTGGTCATTACTTGAGTATTTGTTTTCCCGATGTAGTCAGGGTGGACTGTTTGATTTTGCATGACTGTGTGTGATCGCTTCGCAATTTATATTCCGCGAGCGGAGTGTTATTTCCCCCACTCTCATGGGAGCGGGCCGTACGCCACGACGAGATTGAAAGATACATTATGGTTCATATTGTGTGTGCATGTGACCGCTTCACAATTTACATTCCGCGAGCGGAGTGTTATTTCCCCCACTCTCATGGGAGTGGGCCGTACGCCACATCGAGATTGAAAGATATATTATGGTTCGGGCCGTTCGACCCTCGATAGTGCATATATATGATTATTATGATGGCTCATGCCGGTTGTCCTTATCCCGTATGTGCATGCTAAATTGTTAATTATTTCATAGACTGTTTATTTAAGATATTTGGGGGAAAAATGAAGAAGTAACTGTTTATTTAAGATATTTGGGGGAAAAAGAAGTAGTAATTGTTTATTTACTTTCAACATTTATTTGAGTTACAGTTATCTTTAATGTTTACTATTTTTATCATCCTCGTATGCCTATTACTGATATCATATTGTGTTAAATTAATTTGTTGGATCTTAGTGAGTGTCTAATTCGACCTCTCGTCACTACCTCTCTGAGGTTAGGCGGGCGACTTACTGAGTACACGTTGTTTTTGTACTCATGCTACACTTGCTACCTTCATAGCGATGTGGCTGGTTTGGAGACTTAGGCGAGATGCATTATCCGGAGGCGATCTACAGCTGACAGAGTCTCCCTCGTATTGTATTATTTTATTTTAATTTCCTTGTCTAATTGTATTTCGGACAAGTTTTATAGAAATTGTAAAATTCTTTGAATTTGCTCATGTACTTGTGTCACCGGGTTCTGGGATGTGTTTGGGATTTAATTTAATAAATGCAATAGTTTACCTGTCGTATTTATTTGATAAAATTTTATTCGCTATTATGTCTTGTAAATGAAAGGTAACGATTTAAAAAAAAAAAGATGTTAAAACAGGATTTTATTTCAACTAATTAATGATTGGCTTGCCTGATGGTGGTGTCCGGCGCCATCATGACCTTAATAGATTTTGGGTCGTGACATATTCTTAATACACTTTATACATCCTACTATCATGGTCATATGGTACCTTGTATGGTACTAGTCCATAAATATCGGGTATTAATGCTCGGCCCGAATTTTATCCTAACATGCCAAACTTGGACGAAAATTCATTTTCTTTGACTTGCTTCCCCTCTCACCTTCACAAATTTACTCATCACTTATTTGAAATATCATAATGCTTATAACCTCAAAGTAATCTCATTCCCGAAGTTACGTCGATTAACTTACGATGAAACTTTAACATACGAAAATGCGGGATGTAACATCTCATTTTCCGAGCTTCCATCAATTTACTTATGGCGTACTTTTACGTACAAAAATATGGGGTGTAACATCATTCCCCTCTTTGGAACATTCGTCCTTGAATGTTGACTGATGCATTTATCATTCTCATAGCTTATGTCTTCCGAATACTTTAGTACTTTCCTTACCAGCTAGACAACTATTCTGTGAATAATTCCAAAGGCCAGGGTATTCCCCCCCGTTAGGTCTCTTTCTCATACTACAGCTTGTGATCGGAATCCTTCCAATCTCGTAACTGTTGGTACCTTTTATCATGCATCATGTACGACTCTAATCTTGTAAGTGCGCCTATACGAATCTTCTCTCCTTCTTCCTCCATCTTTTAGCCCATCTCTAGGCCTAACTTTGTAAACATATACAGAGCTTGACAAGATGTCTCTCTGGGCATCTATAGGTATACTGAAGTTCTTTGCTCGGTGTCGAATATACGGATATTGCTATATCTTATTTCATCGGCCTGTTTATCTACTCGCCTGACTTTACTGCATCTAAGTAGGTCATAATATTCCATAACTCTTAACTCGATTTATCGTTACTGAGGTCTGCTACCAAACTTCAGGTTACGTTCGTTGCTTATCCTATATGTATAAATCTATGTCCTTTAATTCTTCCTCATTACTGTTCATCTTAAGAATGACGGTCTAATCTCACCTCATACTTTATGACTTTTGTCTATCCATTGTTGATTCACCTTAATATTGATCTGTCATCTACCACTGATAACTTGATCTCTTATGTAATACTGTCGCTAGGGGTCACGTCTCATCGAGGACATCTGGAGTAGTTAGATTGATCTATCTAGGGGTGATACTATACTTTCATAACCGTATTTTATAGAATCCCAGTATGACTCACCTTACATGGGTATTTTAATCCCATACAATTCATGAGATCCTCTTCAAGTCATTACTCAATCGAAGGCCCAAACGTCATCATTTATCTATCACAATCACACCCTTATTCTACTACCAGGGCAACATTCCATTTCTTCTAGATGCTATTAGTCTTAGACTCCTTTGAGTTCATTCAGGCTATAGTGAGCTTTGTATAACCTAGAGAAACCATCTGCTCTTCTTGTTTTCATGGTCTTAATCCTGAGGACTTATCCATTTTCGTTACCTTTTCACTCGCCCGTTCTTATCCTTACTCCTGTTTTCTAGAACCTTGTCGCTTTACCAAACCATAGTTTGTGACCTACACATATCTATTTATATTACTTGCAACCTTTCAACTTGCTTGCATCATAGATTTCCTTATGTCATTTTGGAACATCAAGCGAGACATCACATCGTCTCTAACTCTTCTTTACTCTCTTTGTCAGGCTTTTCGATACCTAGACCATAGGCTGGAAGATATGCTACTGACGATGCTGTTATTATTCCTAGATACTGAATCCCCATGATTTTAGCCTTTTATCCGAAGTATGGACTATTCACGATCTTCTGCCTTTGATTTTCTCGTACGTTGTTCACCTTTACCTTGCTTACCTTAAAATATCGCATCGTATCTTCTATCTCTTTCATGACCTCCCTTCCACCTAGGTGTAATTCAAGTCTATAACTTTAAGCTTTATTATAATACTTGCATTTCTGATGCATACACAATCCGGTGGGAGCTTCATACTGACTTCTTATGAGGCTGGTACTCTTCTCACAGGCTTTATCATATAGCCATTATAAAATATGGTTAATGTACTATCTCTCTTGTACCTATGATATTAAGAGTGATTCTGCAATGTTCTCAATCATGATGTCTATAATTTTCTGGGTCCAATAATCAGATTCTTGATTTACTTCGTTGATGTAACTCTTTAGTTTCCTCCTTCTTATGATCAGCCTTTATGTCGGCTTAAGTTATCTCCGGATATGTGCTTCATGGTATTAGTTATCCTGTTTAGCCTTTAATGGGCGCTGAGAAATATGCATGATATAATTCTTTAACAATTCAATCCTATTCTTATGACCCGGGCTCGATTCTTCCTTTTAACTTATACCGAAACCTTCTAGGGCTATATGATTGTCAATATATATGCTGCATGGATAATACTCCGAACTCTTAAGTGCGTTCATAACATAACCAACTCTGGATCATTGATCGGATAATTTCTTTCGTTCCATCTTAGCTTTCTTTCAACGTATGTTATTACTTTTCCTGGGCTTTCTGCCCCCTTGTTGCGTCCATACTTAGCTTATCTTAGTGTCCACACATGCCAGAGTTTTCATGCAACTCATATGATCTCGAATATTACTTTTAGTTTTACTTCCCATTCATTAGCCACAGTAGGTGCCACTTTCCTTTGGAGTGCTTACAATTTTGTTGTGAGGCTGTCGTTACACAAACATTTTCTCTTTAGGTCGTTGTGCTTAGGTAAATCCTTCTTCCTTATTTTCTCAGCTATTCTTTCGTTGTAGTACTTAGGTAGAACCCTTGACTCTCGTAAATCTGTGAGCTTATTACGGACCTTTTGATGTCCTTCCTTGCCTATAATCATCCGTAGTTACTTTCCACCGAGTCCTTGTGCTTGTAGGATTGCTTCTGAACTGATATTTTGACTGTCTTCCCAATGGCACTTTATTTTATCCCTGTAACACTCATACGGTACCTTTAAGTACCCAACTCCTATATGAATATTTCTTAAGTATTACAATGACATTTATGCGAGGCTGGATTCACTATATTGGGTTTTACTATGTTTATTTTTCACGATCTGGCTGACTCGTCTGTAACCTCCTGTTTAGCCGTAACTAGGCTCTTCCTTAATCAACTACCAACTACTTGTTGGCCAATTATCATATCAATATTCCGCGTAATATTTCTTGGGTTATTTTCTTTGTTTTAAATTACCTCTCGCACTATCTCCTTATCTATTAATAACATTTCGGGAAGGAACCCTTACTTTCTTTCTTTGACGTCGTGTTTGCATAATGCACTGGTATCGTAGAATATCTGTAGACTTTGAATAAGTTCAATCTTATCCCTTTTTGATTTTACCGCATTCTTCCTTTACCACTCCATGATTACTAGAACCACTAAATTCTGACTTGACGCCACATTACTCCATATTCCTTCCTTTAGGGGAGTACTAAGACCTGGAGCTATGAAAATCTACCTATAGATGTTTTACCTCTTCATATTTGGCTTCTTTTCATATCATCGATTTCCCCTCCTCGCCTTGTGGTAATGCTTTTTGTACCAAGGATAAAAAAATTCCTTACTCACGAGGATGACACTTAGTGTAACTGGCGCACATAGCCCTTTAAGCTTAACTTTGCTCATATTGCTTGCTTTAGGAAACATCTTCCTGAATGACCTTTAAAGGGTATTCTTTTGTCGTCCATTCTATTATCGCCGGAACACAATCTCTGAAATTCTCATGATGCCAACTATTATCATATCACTCAGTCCCTAATTCCTGTTTAGTTTATCTTGTTCACCAGCCCATACTGATTTCTATTACTCTGGAGGTCTAACTTTTTCTTCTGGTATTCATGTTGGAGTCACCAACTCATTTTTTGAAACATGGATATGACTTTGTGGCCTATACTCTTTTGTTGTCTCAAGTCTTATCACCTCTCGTCTTTTCCTTTCCTTGGCTATAGACTCTGTTATACTATCATTTTTTTATCTACCTTGCCATCCATGTATCACATCTTGCTCATAATGCTTTATTAACTTTCTTCTTATTTCTCTGCTAACATTTCTATCTATTACTTTATTATGAAAACTGCAACAAGATATTCTTTTGATTTTTAGTTCCCATTTTCTGCATCCATTGGCTCTTCGAATTTCCAAACATTCTTTCTCTACTAGGGACGAAATCCACACTAAAACAATATTTACCATTCCAGGATTCCAGTGCATATCTTTGTAGTACTCATATTTAGCTGTACTATTTTGGAGTGCAACATCTAGGTATCTTACGAGGAGATGTATTAGTGTTGACACCCAATTTTTTCTATAATATTTTAAAAGTGCATATATACCTTCAAAACTATGCATTGGCATCAATTGATATTTTTTCGTAATTTCTGCATTTTTTCTAAGGATTTTTATTAATTTATCCCAGTAGTTTTATTATGTAAATAATTACTAATTGCATCACAAATGACTTTATAACAATTTCATGGCTTAATATTTTCTATTTATGTTTATATTAAGCTTAAATTATTTCACAAATAGGCACATTTATATTTCTTGGGTTATAATTGCAATAAATTTGCAATTATAGCCCGTGCATGCATTATTACATTATTTTACCAGAAAGTAGCATGTTGCTGTAACGACCTGACCGGCCGTTTTGAGTTCTAGCGCGTCGTTCAGTGATTTGAAGTCGTGAGCAGCTTCATTTAAGGTGTTATGACTTGTAGGTGTGGTCGGAATTGAATTTCGGGAAGTTTAGAGTTGATTTGGAAAGAAAATTCTCATTTCAGAAGCCTTAAGTTGGAGAAATCAACTAAGATTGAAATTTTGAGTAAACAACCTCCGAATCAGGATTCGAAGGTTCCTGCAGGTTCGTATGATGATTTCGGACTTGGGCGTATGTCCGGATCGGGTTTTGGAGAACTCGGGAGCGTTTCGATGCATATTGTGGAAGTTAGCATTTTAGAAGAATTTCATAAATTTAGGCTTGAAGTGCATTTCAGTGTGTTGATGTTCGTTTGGGATTCCGAGTCTGGGAATAGCTTTGTATGGTGATTCTGGAGTTGGGAGCGTGATCGGAAGTGAATTTGGATGTCCGTAGGTCATTTTTAAGTCATTTGGCTAAAGATAGAAATTTGAAGGTTTTTGAGAAATCCGACCGGAAGTGGAAGTTTTGATCTTGAGGTCGGAACTGGAAGTTGGAGCAGGTCCATAATGTTGAATATGACGTGTGCGCAAAATTTGAGGTCAATCGAACGTGATTTGATAGGTTTCGACATCAGATGTAAAAGTTGGAAAAATTCTAAGTTCATAAAGTTGGGAATTGGGTGCGATTCGTGGTTTCGATGTTGTTTGATGTGATTTGAGGCCTTGAGAAAGTCCGCATTATGTTTTGGAACAGGTTGGTATAATTGGACGGGGTCCTGGGGTCCTCGGGTGGATTCCGGGTGGTTAACGGATCAATGTTTGGAGTTGAAGAAGGATGAAGGCTGCTGTCATCTGGTGTAACCGCACTTGCAAGGCTTTGACCGCAGGTGCGGAGGCGCGAGTTCTGGGCTGGAGCTGAGGAGGCCGTAGGTGCGGAAGATGGGTCGCACCTGCGGAAGCGTAGGTGCGAAGAATGGACCGCAGAAGCGAGAAATGCTGGGTTGAGTCAGAGCCGCACCTGCGATGGAATTTCCGCAGGTGTGGAGCTGCAGGAGCGGCTATTGGGCTGCAAGTGCGAAGGGAGGCCTAGGCAGAATATTTTAAAGACGGGTTTTTGTCATTTCTCACCCATTTTTCATTTGTCATGGGCGATTTTTGGAGAGCATTTCAAGGGGGATTTTCGTCAGCCATCAAGGTAAGTAAATTCCTTCCGTTTGTTAGATAAATACAAGATTATATGCATGGATTAGGCATGGAAATTGGTAGGAATTTGGGAAAGTTTTGAAGAAACCTAAAAAATGTAAATTTGGAATTTAGCCACGAATTTGAGTATGGAATGTAGAGTAAATTGCATGATTGAACTAGTAGGGATATGGGTAGAATGTATCTTCGAGAATTTCGGATTTCCGAGCACGTGAGCTCGAGGGAATTTTGGTCATTTCTCCGAGCGGGGTTGGGAAAGTATATAATTTGAATTTGTTGTGAGTATTAGGATGAATTTTCATTGCTTTACAGTTATGTGGTAGTTTCAGAGCGTTGTGCGTCCGTTGGAGTTATCGGAAGGGCTTGGAAGCCGGTGTTGGAATTTGGAGCGAGGTAAGTCTCCTTTCTAACTTTATGAGGGGGAATCAACCCCCTAGGTGAATTAATTAATTATATGCCATTACTTTCGGGGGGCTACATACGCACGAGGTGACAGGAGTCCGTGCGTAGCTACTATTATGCCATGTCCGGGTAGCCTAGGACCCAAGACTGCTAATATAATCGAAAATGTAGTTTGATGATTAAGTAAGATTAGAGTTTATTTTCTAAATCATCTATAAAGAGAATTTATTTCCTTCGCGGGCAATTGTATTTCCGAATAAGGTTGTGTTATTAAACGTTATATAAAACTCGGCAAGTGAATTTCGAAAAAGGGATTTAAATACTATTTTTGGTTTTTTAAAAGAGAAATCGGTCATTTACTTGAGTATTTGTGTTCCCAATGTATTCGGGGTGGATTGTTGATTGTGCATGTCTGCATGTGACCGCTTCGCAATTTACATTCCGCGAGCGGAGTGTTATTTCCCCCACTCTCATGGGAGCGGGCCGTACGCCACAACGAATTTAGAATGCACTTTTGGTACGGGCCGTTCGATCCTCGGCAGTGCATAGATATGATTATTATATTGAGAGGTGCACTTATGGGACGGGCCGTTCGATCCTCGGAAGTGCACGAAGAGGATTATTATATTGAGAGATGCACTTTTGGTACGAGCCGTTCAATCGTCGGCAGTGCATAGACATGTGTAGTTTATTGAGAGATGCACTTTTGGTACGGGCCGTTCGATCTTCGGCAGTGCACAGAGTGATTATTATGACGGCTCAGGCCGGTTTTCCTCATCCCATATGGGCATGCTAAACTGTTAAATATTTTCTACATGATTTTGAAGTGATAAGATATTTGGGAGAAAATAAAGAGGCAATTGTTGATTTATGATATTTGGGGGAAAACAAAGAGGAAATTGTTTATTTAAGATATCTGGAAAATAATGAGAAAGTGGTATCTGTTGTTTATTTCCAGTATTTACTTGGAGTTCAGTGCCTTACATACATGCTGCTTTACTGCCATTACATGCTTATCGTGTTCATGTTACACTGTTAAATAAATTTGCTGGCCCTTAGTGAGTGTCTAATTCAACCTCTCGTCATTACCTCTCCGAAGTTAGGCGGGCGACTTACTGAGTACACATTGTTTTCGTACTCATGCTACACTTGTTGTGCATTTTATTGCACAGGTACTTTCATAGCAACGTGGAGGATTCAAAGACTTAGGCGAGCTGCATCATCCGGAGGTGATCCGCAGCTGACAGAGTCTCCTTCATACTATATTTATTTCATTTTAAATTTCTTTGTCCAATTGTATTTCGGACAGGCTTTGTAATGATTGTATAAGTTCTTAGAAATTGCCCATGTACTTGTGACACCGAGTTCTGGGATATGTGTTGGGTTATAATTGTTAAAGTGTAGTATTCAAACCATTTTTCCTAATTGACAGATTTTTATTTGGTTATTATGTAATAAAGTGAAAGGAAATATTTTCATAAATGTTTTAAAACCAGAAAGTTATTTCAATTAATTAATGATTTGGCTTGCCTGACATTGATGTCCGACGCCATCACGACCTTAGGAATTTTGGGTCGTGACAGTTGCATTTTCAAAAAAAAATTGAGTAATTATTTTAAAACATCTCTATTGTCATGGGCGGCTTTCCAGCCGTGCCCCATGACCCCTTGTACGCGCCCCGTGGCGTCCTAGAAAGCCTTCCAACACCTAGTGCCACGGAAGACACTGTGGTCTTAGCTGCGCCAAGTGACAAGCGCGCATGTGCTTCTGTCGCCCCGCCGATTTCCCTCGCTAGTGCCCAGCCACAAGCATCTGCCAACAGCTCCGCGCGCACAGACAATGCCACGCTCACAGATCGTGATGCCTTAGACAAAGTTGCTGACAACAGACCTATTTCTACCTCTGTAGAAAACTAAGTCCTTTTTCCTTGTATTACTAGAGTAGTTTTATTCCATGTACTTTCATTATGTTTCTCTAGCGTAGTTTGGTCTATTCCTGTAACGTTGCTTTATTTTTTTTAAGCATTATTAGGGAGATCAAGCAATCACAAACTTCTAGCAAGCAATTCTCTGTACTGGTGTCTCTCCCCCTCGACACCACGTTGCCTTCTTTTGTAATGGCTTTCATTAATACAATCAATCTTTTATTCAATGCTCATTACTGTTCTCTCAATTGTTGGCATTGGTTTTCCCGCACGGCACTGACAATCTCGTCTAGCGTGCGGAGGGGACCTCACTCGGCGGACAGAAACCACTCTGACATCAGTTTCTTAGCCTTACATCGCCCTCCAAAGAATCTCAGGAAGGCACCGCGTAACAGTTGGTATCAGAGCCTAGGCTCGACATCGGACAGGGGAGCGCATTGGCATTACACCCATTTCTGACCATGGTGAATCATGGGGACCGCATTGCGATCCTTGAGGATACGGTTGATGTACTACGGCCCATCATGGATACGGTGATGGAACTGAAAACCAGCCTAGTGCAAGGTTGGACGACCTAGACCACAGAATGGTCCAGGCCGAAGTTGACATAGAAAACATCAGTCGCGACTCTGAGGGAGACCGGAAAATGGCAGCTACTGAGGCAGCCGAAATTTTTGATAAATTTGAGGGCCTCCAACAGGAGCACGCCAAGGATTTAGCCCACAGGGCACAAGAGGCAGACAGGATGACTGCCATGCAGCAAACTATCGACGACTTGACATGCTAGCTCAATGTTGTCAATGCTGCTCTACAAGGCTTGCTTTGAGGAGGTGGAAATCCAATCGGGGCTGATGCGAACCTCGCCCCCTTGGCACAGAAACTGAAGATTATTGATCCAAAGCCATACAGTGGGGCTAGAAATGCTAAAGAAGTGGAAAATTTCATCTTTGACATCGAACAATACTTCGATGTCGTGGGAGGCCTAGAAGAAGCCAAGAAGGTAGCAACTGCTACCATGTATCTTCAGGGTGATGCTAAGATCTGGTGGCGAGTGAAGTACGAAGCCATCAGGGCCGGTGAAGATGCTCTGGAGATATGGGCGGAACTGAAGGCATCCATACGCCTACAGTTCTTCCCCAAAAATGTTGAGTACAATGCAAGGAGGAAACTACGGGAGCTCCGCCAGACCAAGTCAGTGCGGGACTACGTGCGAGAATTCTCTGTACTCATGCTGAACATCCGCGACATGGGGGACAAAGACAAGCTCTTCAGATTCCTGGAAGGGTTGAAACCTTATGCCCGCATGGAGCTGCAAGGATAGAGGGTGGATACCCTACCCAAGGCAATCCAAGAAGCAGAATGCCTTGGGGACTATCAGATGGAAACTCGGAATTATAGGCCGCAGCCGCCTGTCCGAGCGGGTTACTAAGGGGGCCAATCCAACAATGGTGGCCCTAACAGAAGTGGGGGAGATGGGAGTGCAGGCAAATCTAAGGCTCCCTCCTCAGGCAGCAACAATGCTGCGTCAAAAAACAATGACCGGGGGAGAAAGCCCCCCTCAGGATGCCGTCATAGCGGAGGAACACATTGGAATAATGAATGCCCAAATGCAACAAAGATGAATTCCCATCATGATTATGATGAGGGGACAAATGATGAAGCAGATGATGATGAACAGACCGAAGCAGTCGGTGCCTTTAATGCAATTGTTGGTTCTGTTTCAGAGGCATTAGCGGGAAACGGTGCAGGTATCCGCAAGAAGAAAGACTCCCGCCCAATTGCCAAGAAGGGGAAAAAGAAGACGAATAAAGGGACTCTTCCTAATCAAGAGAGGACCTTGATGTTCGTTGAACCAAGGGTAAACGGCAAACCCATCTGGGCGATGATAGATACAGGTGATACTCACAACTACTTGGCCTCAACTCAGGTGGAGCGTCTTGGGATAGTTGTGGGAAAGGTCCGGGGTCATGTCAAGGCTATCAACTCACCTCCTCGGTTGTGGGTGGAATAACAAAAGAAGTACCGGTGAAGATGGGGCCTTATGAAGGAAAGTTCACCTTGCGCGTGGTGATCATGGATGACTTTGAGCTGATAGCGGGACTGGAATTCTTGAGGCAGACCAACACCATACCCGTACCATATGCGGACATGCTTCTGATGACGGGAGTAAACGGGGCCACACCTTGTATTATTCCGTGCATATCCATGAAGATGGCCGCTGAGAACATCTTGGCCTTGCAACTAAAAAAGGGGGTCAAGAGACATGAACCTACATTTCTAGATACCCTATGTATTGAAAAGGTATAACGCTCATCGGGACCACTTCCTACACCCGTAAAGGAGCTACTACTGGAATTCGAAGATGTCATGCCACAGGAAATGCCGAAACGACTTTCGTCTAGGTGCACTGTGGACCATGAGATTGAGTTGGTGCCGGGTGCGAAGCCACCTGCCCGGGCACCTTACAGAATGTCACAACCCAAACTCACCGAGCTTCGGAGACAATTGACAGAAATGCTAGACACAAGGATCATTGTACCCTCTAAGTCCCTATATGGGTCCCCTGTGCTTTTCCAGAAGAAACATGATGGTAGTCTACGCCTTTGCGTGGATTATCGGGCGCTGAACAAAATTACTGTGAAGAACAAGTATCCTATTCTGCTCATGGCAGACTTGTTCGACAGATTGGGAAGTGCTACGGTGTTCACAAAAATTGACCTGAAGACAGGGTATTGGAAGGTCCGGATTGCTGAGGGTGATGAACACAAGATGACCTGTGTGACAAGATATGGGTCGTTCGACTTCCTAGTTATGCCGTTCGGCTTGCCCCAACCACATTTTGCACCCTGATGAACCAGGTCTTCCGAGAGTACATTGATGAATTTATGGTGGTCTATTTGGATGATATTGTGGTCTATAGCCAGACACTGGAAGAACATCTGGAGCACTTGCGGAAGGTCCTTGCCCGGTTGCGGGAGCATGAGTTATACGCAAAGCTATCCAAGTGAACCTTTGCTAAAAAACAGATCGACTTCCTCGGGCATTTCATTGAGGAAGGGCGGATCAAGATTGACCAGCAAAAGATCCAAGCCATCACAGATTGGCTGCCACCCAACGATATCCATGCCTTGAGGGCATTCCTTGGCCTATACAATTTCTATCGGCGATTTGTGAAGAACTACTCCCTCATCGCAGTACCATTAACTGAACTCCTCAAGAAGGTCACGCCTTGGGATTGGGGTCCTAGGCGAGCGAAGGCCTTCAATGCATTAAAAGCGACTATGTCTAGTAGCCCTGTCTTGGACCTTACTGACTTGGTCAAGGCCTTCAAGGTACAAGCAAATGCTTCCGACTATGCTCTTGGCAGGGTCTTACTACAAGATGGGCATCCCATAGCATATGAGAGCCGGAAGCTTAAGGATGCAGAGCGGCACTATGCCGCCCACGAGAAAGAATTATTGGCTATCGTTCATTGCTTACGCCTTTGGAGGCATTATCTACTTGGATCACCATTCGTGGTCAAGACAGACAACACAACTGTTAGTCATTTCATGACCCAGCCGAAGCTGAATGGCCGACAAGCCTGATGGCAGGAACTCCTAGCGGAATTTAACTTCAACCTGGAGTACCGAAGTGGGAAGTCTAATCATGTGGCTGATGAACTCAGCCACAGAGCAGACCTAACATCGGTGTGCCTACTCACCACCCTAAGGGGGAGCGAAGTAGCCACCACAATTAAAGATCAGATACAGGATCATCAAGGATCCCGCTGCACAGTATTTGGTTGATCTAGTAGGACAGGTCAAGACTCGCTAGTTCTATATGGAGGATGGTTTCCTGAAGGTAAAAGGGAACCGACTTTATGTTCCAAAAGGAGGGGATCTGAGAAGAACTCTCTTGGCGGAATGTCATGACACTCTGTGGGCCGTCCATCCCGGCAAAGAACACACCATGGAATTGCTTCGCCATGCATATTATTGGCCCCAAATGGCCGACGATGTCGCACAGTATGTGAGGACTTGTCTAGTATGCCAGAAGGACAAGTCCGACCGCTTGACACAAGCGGGACTCTTGGAACCTTTAGCTTTTCCAAAGAGACCTTGGGAAAGCGTGTCGCTGGATTTCATCACCGGATTGCCCAAGGTTGGAGATATCACAATTATCTTGATTGTGGTGGATCAGTTTTCAAAGTATGCCATCTTCATTGCAACACCTCAATATATATCAGCAGAGGATACAACTCGACTCTTCTTCTCTCATGTCGTCAAATATTAGGGCCTGCCCAAATACATTGTTAGTGATCGCGATTCACGCTTCACTAGCAACTTTTGGACCCAATTATTTAAGTGCCTCGGGTCAAAATTGAGTCACAGCTCAAGTTTTCATCCACAATCCGATGGCCAGACGGAGCGGTTCAATGGCATGTTGGAGGAATATCTCCGCCATTTTGTTACTGGATCGTAGAAGAATTGGGTGAAGCTCCTGGATGTTGCCCAACTGTGTTTCAATTCACAAAAGATCTCCCGTACAAAAAAAAGCTCTTTTGAAATTGTTACCGGGCAACAACCGCTACTCCTACACACCGTGAATGAACCAAACATGGGGAAATATCTTCGTGCTACTAGCTTCTCAATAGAATAGAAGCGGAATATGGAGATAGTGCGTAGCTATCTGGTTAAAGCCCAAAAGAGAATGAAGAGGCATGCTGATCAGAATCGTCGCTTTGTTGAATACCAAGCGGGAGACAAATTTATGGTCAAAATACCAAAGCGATACTTATTTACAGGGGTTCATGACCCTCGCCTGTTGGAAAAATATATTGGACCTTTGTCCATTGAAAGGCGCATTGGGAAAGTTTCATACCGGGTGGATACCCTAGCTTGGTGGAAAGTCCGCCCCGTCTAAAATGTCAGTCTATTGAAACCTTTTTGGGAAGACACGGAGTATCCTTCACGGAGCCAAATCACAATACCCAGTATTCGAGGCCCCGGTTTAACCGGGAAAAGGCAGGCTGAAGCTATTCTTGATGACCGGGTAATTCATGCCTCCAGGAAGGACCACCAAGAGTTCTTGGTAAAATGGCAAGGGTGTGATGCAGAGGAGAACACTTGGGAGAGGGGAACAAACCTCAAATCCTACAAGAGCCTGATTGAAGATTATTTGGCAAGTAAGGCGCCGAGGACGTCGTCAACTCAGGTGGGGGAGAATGTCATGGGCGGCTTTCTAGCCATGCCCCATGACCCCTTGGACGCGCCCCGTGGCGTCCTAGCAAGCCTCCCAACTCCTAGCGCCACGGACGACCCCGTGGTCTTGGCCGCGCCAAGTGACAAGCGCGCATGTGCATCTGTCGCCCCACCGATTTCCCTCGCTAGCACCCATCCACAAGTAGCTGCCAACAGCGCCGCGCGCGCAGATAACGCCGCACGCAGATCGTGATGCCTGAGACAAAGTTGCTGACAACGGTCCTGTTTCTACCTCTGTAGAAAACTAAGTCCTTTTTCCTTTTATTACTAGAGTAGTTTTATTCCATGTACTTTCATTATGTTTCTCTAGCGTAGTTTGGTCTATTCCTGTAACGTTGGTTTATTTTTTTTTAAGCATTATTAGGGGGGATCAAGCAATCAAAAACTTTCTAGCAAGCAATTCTCTATACTGGTGTCTCTCCCCCTCGACACCGCGTTGCCTTCTTTTGTAATAGCTTTCATTAATGCAATCAAGCTTTTATTCAATTCTCATTATTGTTCTCTCAATTGTTGGCATTGGTTTTCCTGCATGACACTGACAATGTCGTTTAGCGTGCGGAGGGGACCTCACTCGGCGGACAACAAACACCCTAACATCGGTTGCTTAGCCTTACGTCGCCCTTCCAAAGAATCTCAGGAAGGCGCCGCGTAACACTATGCATGAAAATTATTTTGTAATCAATTAATTATTTCATAAATTATTTTTTTTATCAATTATTGGGGTATTTAACAAATAGCCCTTTTTTATTTCGGACCTAACCCCTTCTAATACCAGCCCAAACCCCTTTTAATATTGACCCAAATCCTTTATAATATCAACCCAAAACCCTTAAGCCCCAATCTGCACCTACCCGACCCAATAACCCCTTTAATCGTGGTCGTTGATCTTTTAGATCAACTGTCCACGATTAAACTTACCTTATTAATCCCCAACCAACCCTAACCCCTCCTATTCTTCTCATTCTGCCGTCACTCACTTCCCTAATCTCTCCAATTCTCTCTCGACCTACCCTAACCCTAATCGCCATCACCGATGAGAAGCTCCCTTCTATGGTGTTTCCGTGCATTCTCCGATCACCACCAGTCTTCTATACTCCCTGGCTATTTGATTTCATGAGCCCTTAGAAGGATCTCGTGGAGATTCAACCAGAATGTTGCCTAAAAATTGTTTACCGGCTTGTCACAGGCCATTTTCGGTTGTGAGTATGGATTTCCTCTTGTTGTAGTATGAATCCATGAGTTTTTGACCGATTCTCTTCATCTCTACTATTTTCTGAAAACATTAGTTTCACTACTGTTCGAATCTTCTCAGATTTTTATAGATCTGAGGTGATTCGAGTATTATTGGGTGTTTTCCTTTAGAAATCTCTTGTTTAATTAAACTGCTTCGATTTTTAGTCACTCTTTCTGAAACTAGGGTTCTTCTCAGACTTTCTTCAAAGGATTTTACTTTCAAGTGGTTAATCTATTCACCTTTTTACGTGTTTGGTTAATCTTCGTATGTATGCTCGAACCCTAAATATTTTTGTGTGTTATACTTATTTCTTCAATTTTGTTTCGATATTGTGCTTATCTTTGTGAACCAGTCCTATTAACTTAGTATATTTAGGAATTTAAACGATTTTCGTTGTTAAAATCAGTATTTTGTGGAATTTTTACTTGATTGACTTCTGTTAGGATCTAAACGACTTTCCTTCTTGTTAAAATAATAACCCTTTGGGATTTTTACTTTGTTGATTTCTACTTAAGGATTTAAATAATTCTTTCCTATGGAATCAATACTCTTTGAAGATTTTTACTGATTGTTTCCTATTAGTGGCCCTGTTAAAATCAGTGTGTTGGGATTTTACTGGTTTCCTTATTTGTGACCTGTTTCCCTATTTTTACTTGCCTTAATTATCTATCAATACAGTTTGGGACTTGACTGATTCCTTAAATGGTATGATTTTTGATTTATTACCTTAATTGAACCCAGTTATGACATTGACTATCCCTCAATTAAAGGGGTATTTTCCGGACTCCCTATATGAATTGGTTCTGTGGTTGGTTGACTGATTCTAATTGATTGAACCTTAATTTCTTTTACCTTATTTGCTTACTCCCTAAGTGATATATAGACACTCTCATTCTGCCTCTTAAAGGGACGGACAGTAGTTCAAACACACACACAAAAACTTTCTCTCATCTCTCTTTCTGCTACTTGTGTTCATCGCTTGTCTAGCTGGCTGAAAGCCAAGGCTAGGCTGTTGAATCCTGCCTACTTTACCTTTTACTTTTGCTTCCTTAACTGGTATATTTCTATCTCTAATGTCATTATGAAGTCCAAACTTATTTGATTATCTATTGCTCCATGATCTATGTCTCTTCTGCACTAGTTCAATCGCTTATGTACTCAATGCAACATTCTTTCCTGTTTACTGCTTTGATCATGCAGGTTTAAGTTCATTCTTCCATGTCTGTTGCTTTAATCAGCATACTATTCTTGTTTAAGTTTCCAGTCTGTTTATCGCTTAAACCAATATGTCTACTTTTATGTTTAGTGCCCTTATCTCTTATGTACACTAACTTCAATTGGCATGACTAATTCTTTGTAATTAGACCCCTGTCCTCAGCATGACTATCCCTACACTTATTCTCTGTGCTTTACTGTCTATTACTACTTTAGCATCAAGTATGGCTTTCCTGTTAAGACTCTAAATCAGTAGTCTATGTTCTAATGAATGTTATGAATTTGGTTGCTGAATGTCAATTGACCCTTGTCTGTCCTTGTTGCTCAATGCTCTCTCTTGTTTTCTGTTTCTGATTCCTGTGTCCCCAACCCCTGACCCCTATCTGTAAAATTGCATGTCCTCACCTAGAGTTAATTAACAAACTAAGTTTGAATCTAGGTGGTATTAAGCTTTGTGACTTTGCTGTGGCTCATTGAACCTTTCTTTCCTCAGAATGTTTTCAAAATGTTTTAATTCTTAATATGTTTTCCCAAACTGTGTCCATTCCTAAAGTATTCTTTTCAATCCTAAAAGTCTTACTCCTATACTGCTTTCCCAAAGTTATTCCAACTATGTCAAGCACTCTCACTTCTACTCTTAGATTACTTAAGTTCTACCCCTCCAATGTGTGTACTGCCTAGGAATCCATGATATTCCTCCGTACTCTGGCACACTAGGACTGGCCTTTTCCACTCTGCACCTAATCACTTCCCTACTCAAAGGATCTAGTGTGAGCATTTCCCGGGATCCCTGAGGTCCTTAGGAAACTTTGACACACTAGGACACCCTATTGGCTATGAGACTTCGTCATCCTGGACTGTTTTGAAGGCCTGGTATTTCTGTGTTCACTTTGGGCCTATCTCAGGCTCCATATAGCATAACTTATATTTATCATTTATTCATTCATTTATGATCTGTAATAATAACCTTTGTAAACAGATATTGGGGAAATTAGTAAAGGGGAGGGATTCATATATGGATTTTTGTAGGGAAACCGGGTAGAAATCATGCGTTAGGTTTATATTGTGTTTACTTGCATTAGAAATCCTGCCTTTAGGTCTACATTGTGTTTACTTGCATTAGAAATCATGCTTTAGGCTCATATTATGTTCTTCGCATTAGCAATCATGCTTTAGGTTTATATCATGTCTACCATATTTTTAGATCACTTGACATATTAGGAAATGTGTTATAGGCTCATTACCTCACTTGTTACGGAATTCTGCATAATCATGATCGCCTAGAAATCATGTTATTAAGTTACCGCTGTAATTCTGCATAATAAAAATGTACATCCTCTGTATGCATTAGAAATCCTGCTTTAGGACTGTGTTTGTATTCTCTTTAAATCATGTCTACATTGCCTAAGTCAATAACTATCCTGTCTATAAGAATGTCTAAAAGCAATTTCAACACCTAGGCAAGCCTGTAGGATAATTGAAATCTTGCAAATTGTAAAACTATGCTTTGCTTAATTATTTGTGACTGCCAAATTCAACAGGTTCTAAAAAATCAATAGGCAAATTGATTAGGTCTTTACTGCTTCGCCTTAACATAATGTAGCACATCCTCTGTTTGTCATGCTCACCTAGATATCATGTTCTAGGATCTTTTCTGAACATATGAAATCTTGCTGTTTGAGACGTGCTAATTGCCTATTTATTTGTGGAGGCAAACATGAACCCTTAATTGTTGTCTTACTTGACAATCCTATTTTTTCTTGTTGGCGCTTAGATTTTCCTTTTAAAACATTTTAGGAAATTCTAGAACTTCCTAAAAATAGAGGTCTTCACACCTCCGGGACCACAAGGAAGGGACGGGTAATGCACGCTTAGAGTTCGTTTAATTAAAACCGCTTATACACTCGCTAAGGGGAGGGTAATAGGGTAGTAAAAGGATATGATGACATGTGCGTTAATGTCACATGTAACCCCTCTAGTTGAGGAAGGATTATCGGGCATTGTACAGACGTGATCCTATAGGCTAATAACTTAGGACTTCCCTATCTTTTTACATATGTGTGCTTAGACTGCTTACCTATTAAAATTCCTTTATCTTATTTACATATGTGTGCTTAGACTGCTTATCTGTTAAATGACTAATTCACCAAGTAAGTTTGGCCGGGACCCACCATTGTGGACCTCGAGGGGTGCCTAATACCTTCCCCTCAAGTTAGTTTCAAGCTCTTACCCAATATCTAATGTAGACTGGTTTCATGAGTTATTTGCATTAGGTGCCCTAACGCACCTTAAATCCGTTAGGTGGCGACTCTTCAATTTCCATACCCCCTTTCCCAAAAGGAAGGAAGTTGTCCCAAATGAATGTCAAAACCCGATTTTGCGAGGAAAAGGGGGCCTGAAAATTACCACATTTACAATATCCTTCGGAAATGTCAACTGACGCAAACAATCCATCCATCATTTTGGGTTACTCTAACCCCAACCGGATCCTGATATCCCGTCTTCCTCTTATACTACTTCTGTTAACCCCCATTGGGCATAACTGGAATGGGTGTGACCAATTGTACATTCCTCTGTTACTATTGAAGGTAACTCAAAATGCTTATATCTCTTCGTCTGAGTTGAAAATATCGATAATCTTCATTAACTGGGTACCTCGTACCTTTTTTCACCTTACTTCTGTTACTTGCTGGAACTTATGTCTACTTTCCGGTTCTCTTTTTTCTTTATATCGTAAAAGTGGATTGGCCTATTTCATTAGGTATCCTTATCAAGAGGCTTACACATCTTAGTATACACATGGTCGGCAACATACTTCATATTTATCCATCATAAGCATGATGCAAAAATCGAGTTCTTCTAACTCAACTCTTCCACAACTATATCTCTTACCGCCTGTCTTTCTGGATGTAGGAATCGTCGTATTATGAATAAGATAGAGTTTAGGAAGTTGAGTTCTTACAACTGAGCTCTACCACACGATCTAGAGTAGGAAGAAAGAGTGACAGTCCTAAATTCCCTGTAGCCTTCTGCTTATAAGTGTGGTGCATGATACACCCATGAACAAGACTCTACTAGACACGGCTTGTAGACTCCCTAGGATAGAATTGCTCTGATACCACTTTTGTCACGACCCAAACCGATGGGCCGCGACGGGCACCCGGTACCTTAATCAAACCTAGTACCAACATAACATATCTTTTCATGTCATACTATCATAGATAACTAATCCAGAAGGCTGCTGTGAGATAAGTAGAATACAACATGTGATACCAACTTATACATAAGATATACGAGCTTATAAGACCAGAATAATCACTCGTACATTGAACATAGGCCGACAAGTCCATACAATCTTTTACGTACATGACATCTGTGTACAAGCCTCTAAGAATACATAATTTTCATACAGGTCGGGACAGAGTCCCTCCATACCAAACAAAATATGTCTAAATCGACAAGTAGCTCCGAAGCAAATGGAGCGCACCAATATTATCTGCTGAGCTGATAGCCTACTTGGAGGGCTCTCGATCTATCTATCGGGACCTGCGTCCATGTAATGCAGCATCCCCAGGAAAAAGGGACGTCAATACAAATAATGTACCGAGTATGTAAGGAATGAAAATCCGTAAACAGTAGACATGAGAGAAACATGGAGTAAAAGACTCAACATGTATATCTGAATAGCTCTATAAATTATTTAATATTATAATGTCATGCGTATGCGTATAAATGTCATACAATGCATGGGTATATGTGTTCATAACATCATCAAGCATCTGAGGGCATCCCATCATATCATCTCGGCCAATGTGGGCAAATCATCAACGTATACCAGCTGATCAGGTGGTGGTGCATATATAACGCCGTAACCTTTTTCCATATCCCATATACATATAATATACATATATACGCGTATATAACGCCATCTTGTCATGGGTCAATGTACACGAATGTAATGCATGAGAAGTACGTCAATAAAATCTTTCGAAGTCATAAGACCATTATGCCTTTGATTAATATCATGAAATAAACTTTATCAACTTACGTATTTTCTGAGACTCATGAACAGATGATAGAATAATATGACACATGGGGAATCAAGAACATAAGTATCTCTAGTATTTCTATGAATATAGTCATTTATGGAAATTGTGCATTTGCTAATTTCGTTTGTGTCGTATAGATCATGCCAAAAGAAATAAGGGATAGCCTTAACATTCATGGAGTATGGAAAAATCCGTATGATATTCTTAGAAAAGGTTGCACCAACCGCAAAATTTTTACGTTGTTAAGCTTCTAATAATTCTTGTTGAATTTGGTTGAAGAAATCTCGCTGCTGCTGTTTTGTAGGAATTTTCATGAAATTTGGTTACAAATTGAACAAAGTTACCTTACTAATCTCTAATCCTCACCTCAGATTGTTTGTAGTCTTAGTGTCTATATGATTTGTATGGTGAGCCTTTAGAGTTGAGGTGTCTTATATTTTAGTGAATTAAGTTGCGACCTAATAAGAAATGACTAAGAGTCATTTTCTTAAGGTGTGGAATACTGCCACGTGGGGGTGGGGTGGAAAATTTTAAATCTTTATCCACTTATTAGGTAATTAGGTAATGTCTCGTTACCCGGTAATTAACCAATTACCCGCATAATTAATAATTGTCTCAAATTACTTAAAATTCTACTTATTTTTAATACACTTTATACATCCTACTATCATGGTCATATGGTACTTGTATTCTTTTGATTTCCTTCTACTAGATGCATGTATACTTGTGACACCAATTCCTGGCAGACACATTGGTAGACTATTCTTTTGGACATGTAACTATTTTAAACTTAACTTTTGGTCATTTCAGTTAAATTGCCCTTGGTGCTTGTGATTCTTTCATGCTCGCGACAAGAGCTAAAGTATCGTTAATAAAGTTTTATAAAATTTAACGGGACTCACTAGGCTAATAAGGTTGGCTAGCCTAACATCGACGTTGGGCGCCATCGCGACCTAGATTAGGATTTGGGTCATGACAACTTGGTATCAGAGCTCTAGGTTCACGTAGGTCTCACAAGTAACGGGCAAACCCAATAGAGTCTTGCGGATCGGTACAGATACGTCTGTATTTATCTTCGGGAGGCTGTAAGGTGTTAGGAAATCTCTCTTTATTCATTTTTTGTCGTGCAATTGATAGTATATTAATTCTCACTCTTCTATTCTCTCACAGATATGGTAAGGACGCGCACGGCTGATGTTCCGGACCCGGGAGGAGCCACTCCCCCTGTTGTTAGAGGCCGAGGCAGAGGCCGGGGGAGGGCACCGACCCGAAGTAGGGGACGAGGGCATCCTAGAGCTGCCCCAGTTGCACCACCAGAAGAGGACCCTATCATCGTGGAGCAGGGCGAGGTGCCCATAGCAGATCCTGCCCAGGTGGATTTCATGACAACGTCGGGCTCATAGGCCGTATGATGCAGTTCATGGACACTATGACCCAGGTTGGTTTATTTCTAGCAGACACATACATATCTCAAGCGGGAGGGAGAGCCCGGACCCTTACTTCTCAGGCCCCAGGACATGCAGCTGCGGTTTATCAGACTCCGAGTACCCTACCTGCGGGCGGGGCCCAGCCAGTTACAGTAGTAGCACCTGAGCCCCGACCAGTTGCGGACGGTGATCCGCTGTTTTCGGGGGCTAACATCATGAGGATGCTCAAGATTTTATTGATAGGTGCAGGGACAGACTGCACAACATGAGGATACTGGAGTCTCATGGGGTTGACTTCACCACTTTCCAGCTAGAGGGCAGGGCCCGTAGATGGTGGCAGTCTTATGTTCTTGGCAGGTCGACAGATTCTCCTCCCATCACTTGGGAGCAGTTCACACAGTTATTAATGGATAGGTATATCCCACCCTCTGATAGGGAAGAGCTGCGGTACCAGTTCGAGCAGCTTGAGAAGGGTCATATGTCAGTGACCGACTACGAGGCGAGGTTTTTGGAGTTGTCTCGTCACGCACTCATGATACTTACTACTGATGCAGAGAGAGTGCGGAGATTTGTAGCAGGGTTGTACTCTGGTATTAGAGCCAACATGTCCCGAGAAGTGGATATGGGGACTCCTTATCAACTAGTGGTGGAGATCGCCCGTAGAATTTAGGGTTATCGTCTGAGGGGTAGAGAGCAGGGGCAGCAGGATAAGAGAGCTCAATTTTCTGGAGATTTCAGAGGTTCTCCGGTTAGGGGCAGAGGTCAGTTTGGGAGGGGCTAGCCTAGTAGGCCCCCATATTTAACACCACCACCACCTCCTCGAGGTGCTCCAGTGAGACCTTATTTCAATGACATGCCAGAGATTTTTTATTGTCCGCCAGCTATGTAGGGTTCCTCCAGCGGGTATTCTAGTCATCAGGGTTCTTCCAACGCCTTTTTTAGTGTCATGCCATAGAGTTCATACCGCCCCCCAGCAATTCAAGGTTCCTCCGGTGGGTATTCCGGCCACCAGGGCCAGTCTTCAGGGCAACAGTCTATGGTGCCGAGAGGTTGTTACGAGTGTGGGGATCCAGGTCACATGAAGAGGTTTTTCCCCAGGCTTTGGGGCAAGGCAGTGCGGCAGGGCCATCAACCTATGATTTCTGCACCAGCAGTCCGGCCACCTAGGGGTGGAGGACAGGTGGGTAGGGGTCGACCTAGGGGTGGAGGCCAGACATGGAGAGCTCAGCCAGCTGCCATTTTGTCGAGTTGAGGCCAGCCAGCCGATGCTCCAGCCAGATTCTATGCTTTTCCAGCTACACCAGATGCATTGGCCTCAAACACCATTATCACAGGTATCATCTCCGTCTGCGGTATGGAGGCTTCAGTATTATTTGATCCAGGGTCTACCTATTTATATGTATTATCTATGTTTTCTCCTTTCTTGGATGTTCCTCATGGGTCCTTGGGTACTCCGATTTATGTGTCCACTCCAGAGGGTGATTCTGTGGTTGTGGACCGGATCTATCGGTCCTGTGTGGTCATATTCTGTGGGTTCGAGACTAGGGAAGACCTCTTGTTACTGGATATGACCGACTTTAAGGTCATCCTGGGCATGGAATGGTTATCTCCTTATCACGCCATCTTGGATTGCCATTCCAAGACTGTTACATTAGCCATGCTTGAGTTGCCGAGACTGGAGTGGAGAGGTTCCTCAGTTAGTGCAGCTAGTCGGGTCGTTTCTTTCCTGAAGGCTCGACGTATGGTCGAGAACGGTTGTTTGGATTATCTCGCTTATGTGCAGGACACCACCGCAGAGTCTCCGGCGATTGACTCAGTGCCAGTAGTTCATGATTTCACCGTTGTGTTTCATTTTGACCTCCCAGGCATGCCGCCCGAGCGTGATATCGATTTCTGCATTGACTTGGCTCTAGGAACCCAACCTATATCCATTCCACCGTACGTTACACATATGAATGAATTGAAAGAGATGAAAGAACAACTCGAGGAGTTGCTAGCTAAGGGGTTTATCAGACCGAGTGTATCGCCTTGGGGTGCTCCTGTGTTATTTGTGAAGAAGAAGGATTGGACTATGCAGATGTGTATTGACTACCGCCAGTTGAACAAAGTTACAATCAAGAACAAGTACCCGTTTCCGCGAATCGATGATTTGTTTGACCAGTTGCAGGGTGCTAGGGTGTTTTCTAAGATCGAACTGAGATCTGGGTATCATCAGTTGAGGATTCGGGACTCAGATGTTCCGAAGACTGCCTTCTGTATTAGATATGGTCATTACGAGTTCCTGGTGATGTCCTTTGGTTGACTAATTCCCCATCAGCGTTCATGGATTTGATGAACAGGGTGTTCAGGCCTTATATTGATTAATTTGTCATTGTCTTCATTGATGACATCTTGATCTACTCACGTAGCCTGAGGGAGAATGAACAGCATTTGAGAGTAGTGCTCCAGACCTTGCGAGAATAAAAGCTGTATGCTAAGTTCTCCAAGTGTGAGTTTTGGTTAGATTTTGTAGCATTCTTGGGACATGTGGTGTCCGGATAGGATATCAAGGTGGATCCTAAGAAGATTGAGGTAGTTCAGAGTTGGCCACGACCTATTTCAGTGACCGAGATCAGGAGTTTCTTGGGACTGGCATGTTATTATCGTCGGTTTGTAGAGGGCTTTTCATCCATTGCATCTCCTCTGACTAGGTTGACCCAGAAGGGTGCCCCGTTCCGATGGTCAGACGAGTGCGAGGCGAGCTTTTAGAAGCTCAAGTTAGCTTTGACCATAACACCAGTTCTAGTGCTGCCTTCCGTTTTAGAGATGTATACAGTGTATTGCGACGCTACGCGTTGGCTTAGGATGTGTATTGATGCAGGAGGGACGAGTCATTGCATATGCTTCACGTCAATTGAAGATCCATGAGAAGAACTACCCCGTGCACGATTTGGAGTTAGTAGCGATTGTTCATGCTCTTAAGATTTGGAGGCATTACTTATATGGAGTGTCTTGTGAGGTTTATACAGACCACCGCAACTTGTAGTACCTGTTCAAGCAAAGGGACCTTAATTTGAGGCAGCGTAGGTGGCTTGAGTTACTGAAGGATTATGACATCACCATTCTTTATCATCCCGGGAAGGCGAATATGGTTGCAGACACCTTAAGTAGGAAGGCGGAGAGTATGTGTAGCCTGACATTCATTTCAGCGGAGGAGAGGCCACTAGCCTTGGAAACTCAGTCCTCAGCTAACAGACTTGTGAGGCTGGACATCTCAGAGCCCAACTGAGTTCTTGCATGTGTTGTTGCTCAGTCTTCATTATTGGTGCAGATTAAGGCTCGGCAGTTCGATGATCCGCACTTGGCAGTTCTCAGAGAGACGGTACTACAAGTGGTACAAGGGAGGTTTCTATTGGCGAGGATGGTGTCTTGCGACTTCAGGGTCGCCTATGTGTTCCTAATGTTGATGGCCTGAGGGAGAGGATTCTAGAAAAGGCACACAGTTTAAGGTATTCTATTCATCCAGGTGCTACGAAGATGTATCGTGACCTGAGGCAGCACTACTGGTGGCGGCGGATGAAGAAAGACATAGTGGAGTATGTGGCTAAATGTCTAAACTGCCAACAGGTTAAGTATGAGCACTAGAGGCCAGGAGGTCTACTCCAGCAGATGCTTATACCTGAGTGGAAATGGGAGCGCATCACTATAGACTTTGTAGTCGGGTTGCCGCGGACCTTGCGGAAGTTTGATGCGGTTTGGGTTATTGTAGACATGTTGACCAAGTAAGCACACTTCGTTCCTGTGGCCACTAATTATAATTCGGAGAGGTTGGCTCAGATCTACATTCGGGAGGTAGTCCGGTTGCACGGTGTGCCTGTATCAATCATATCAGATAGAGGTCCTTAGTTCACCTCGCATTTCTGGAGGGCCGTGCAAAGTGAGTTGAGCACCCGTGTAGAGCTCAACACATCATTTCATCCTCAGACCGACGGGCAGTTGGAGCGGACAGTTCAGATATTGGAGGACATGCTCAAGGCATGTGTGATTGACTTTGGGGGGCAGTGGGACCAGTTCTTTCCCTTGGCCGAGTTTGCGTACAACAATAACTATCAGTCCAGCATTGAGATGGCCCCATTTGAGGCTTTATATGGTCGGCGATACCGTTCGCCCATCGGGTGGTTTGAGCCTGGCAAGGCTTAGATATATGGCACTGACTTGGTTAAGTATTCCTTGGAGAAGGTAAAGTTGATTCAGGAGAGGCTTCTCACAGCACAGTCCAGACAGAAGAGTTACGCGGATCAGAAGGCGCGTGATGTATCGTTCATGGTCGACGAGAAGGTTCTCTTGAAAGTCTCGCCGATGAAGGGTATTATGAGGTTCGGGAAGAAGGGAAAGTTGAGCCCAAGGTTTATAGGCCCATTCGAGGTAATGGGGCGAGTTGGAAAGGTTGCTTATGAGCTTGCTCTACCTCCCAGCTTATCAGGTATTCTTCCAGTTTTCCATGTATTTATGCTCCGGAAGTACCACGTCGATTTGTCTCATGTGTTGGACTTCAGTACCATTCAGCTAGACCAGAGGTTGGGCTATGAGGAGGAGACCATTGCTATTATTGATAGGCAGGAGTGCCAGTTGAGGTCTAAGAGGGTTTCCACCGTGAGGGTCCAGTGGAGGGGCCAACCAGTCGAGGAGGCGACTTGGGAGTCCGAGGAGGACATGCGGAGAAGATATCCTCACTTATTCAACATTTCAGGTATGATTCTAGACCCGTTCGAGGACGAACGTTTGTTTAAGAGGTGGAGAATGTAACGACCCGACCGGTCGTTTTGCTTTCTCGAACCCCGTGCCCCTATATCAGACTTCTTGTACTTGATTTTATTGATTGATGACTTGTGGAGATTGTTGGTTCGGGAATTTGGATGAGTTTGGGTTGGAATTGGAACACTTAGTTCCTTAAGGGTGTCCTTAAAGGCCAAGTTTGACTTTGGTCAGTGTTTTTAGTAAACGACCTCGAAGTCGGGATTTGAAGGTTCCAATAGGTTCTTATGATGATTTCGGACTTGGGCGTAGGTTCGGAACGAGTTTTGGATGACCCGGGCGCGTTTTGGCACCAAATAGCGAAATATGATTGTTGAAGTTCAAAAATTGAGTTTTGGAGCGTGTTTTGGTGTTATCAAGGTCCGAACGGAATTTTGAGACTGGGAATAGTTCTGTAGTGTCATTTATGACTTGCTCACAAAATTTGGTGTCATTCCGAGTAGTATAAGTACGTTTCGGCGTATTGGAAGTGAATCCAAGAACTTAAAGTTCTTAAGTTGAGTTTAGTTGGTTTTAGGGTACGATTCTTAGATTTAATGTTGTTTCGGGGGTTCCGTAGGTTCGAGCGAGTCCATTTTACGATTTAGAACTTGTTGGTATATTCAAACGGGGCATCGGATGTCATTCGGACGTCGCGCGAGGTGAGTCCCAGCTCAAAAGAGCTGTTGGTGCACCAAGTCTGGTGCGACAACACCTGCGGTAGGCCAGCTGCAGGTGCGAGACCGCAGGTGCAGTTGAAGCTTCGCAGATGCGGCCGTCGAGGGGGTGACCAGGATCCGCAGATACGGACCCTTCTTCGCAGAAGCGGAGCCGCAGGTGCGGGACTCCTTCCGTAGGTGCGATCCATGCCAGCCCCTCCCCTTTCTGCAGGTGCAGACCTTGATCCGCAGAAGGGGGACCGCAGGTGCGATCCACTCGCCGCAGGTGCGAAACCGCTGGAGGTAATAAGGTCGTTTTGAATCGTGACTTAGGATCATTTGAGAGTATTTATCACACTTTGGGCGATTTAGGAGCTCCCAAAAACGGAGGTTTCAACTTTGCATCTTGAGGTAACGTATTTCCTACTTAATGTGAGGTTATTACTTAGTTTTTGGGTAGATTAACACACAAAGATTAGTGAAAATTATGGGTTTAGGGTAAAAACTTGGGGTTTTGATAAAAATGGGATTTAACCACGAAATATTTTATGGAATATAGTAAAGATAATATATTATTGATCCTTAGGGTATGGGTAACAATTTTCTTTTAAGAATTTCCGAAATCCGAGCATGTGTGCCCGGGGGTGAATTTTTAGAATCTTACAAATTGGCTTGGGTAATCACTTAAACGGTAGAACTATGAACTTGCAAGCATACATTGACTAGTTTATGTAATGTTTGGCTAGCTTCGAGTTGTCGGGCGTCAAATTTGGAGGTTTGAGCCCATTCTTGAATCGAAAAGTAGGCTTGATACGAGGTAAGTCTCCTTTCTAACCTTGTAAGAGGGAATTGTCCCCATAGGTGAAATAATTTATTATATGAATGATTGTGGGGGACTACGTACATACTAGGTGGCGAGGGTCCGTGCGTAGTGATTATTCTTGTTATGTCCGGGTAGTTTAGGCTTACACCATGCCTTGTGAACATTGCTAATTGATTATATGCGTGGTCTTCGTTGGGTGAAAGTTTACATCAACATCTTGAGAATTTAAAGGTTTCAAGTAACTCATTAATTTGAAAAATGAACTGAGAAGAATGTGCTATATTTATGTGAAACCGCTTCGCAATTATATTCCACGAGCGGGTGACTCCCTCCACTACTCTCATGGGAGCGGGTCGTTCACCTTGGCATGTTAATAGATGCATCTATGGTTTGCGTCATTCGACATTTCGGCAGTGCACATTTACTTTTCTGTTGGTTCAAGCCGTACGTCCTTGACATATTGTGCGCATGTTAATTTGCTTGGTATTTTATATGATTTTCAAACTGTTAAAAAGGCCTCGAAGAATAAATTTGTAATCTGTTTAACAGGAGTGGGCACCTAAATGTACTTATGGAAAGACTTGTAATTTCTTGTTTTTATTGTCATTCAACTTTGATATTCATGCTTAGCCTTATAATTGAATAAATTGTTTTGGCCCTAGTGAGTGTCAATTCGACCTCTCGTGACTACTTCTTCGAGATTATACTGGATACTTACTGGGTATATGATGTTTATGTACTCATGCTATGCTTCTGTACTTAATTGTACAGGTTCTGAGGCAGGTACATCTGGTTGTCAGCCCGGAGCACGTTCTTGACTCCTCGAGATTTAGGGATTCCACGGTGAGCTGCTTCCCTTGATGTCGTTCAGTAGCACGTTGGAGTCTTCCCCTTTTTGTTATTCTATCTACATCCTCTCAGACAATAGGATAGATGTATTCTTTTGATTTCCTTCTACTAGATGCCTGTATACTTGTGACACCAGTTCCTGGAACACACATTGATAGACTATTCTTTTGGACATGTAACTTTTTAAAACTTAACTTTTGGTCATTTCAGTTAAATTGCCTTTGATGCTTGTGATTCTCTCATGCTCGCGACAAGAACTCAAGTATCGTTAATAAAGTTTTATAAAATTTAATGGGACTCACTAGGCTAATAAGGTGGGCCTAAAATCGACGTTGGGCGCCATCGCGACCTAGATTAAGATTTGGGTCGTGACATTAATGCTCGGCCCGAATTTTATCCCAACATGCCAAACTTGGACGAAAATTCATTTTCTTTGACTTGCTTCCTCTCTAACCTTCACGAATTTACTCATCACTTGTTTGAAATAGCATAATGCTTATAAGCTCAAAAAAATCTCATTCCCGAACTTACGTCGATTAACTTACGACGAAACTTTAACATACGAAAATGCGGGATGTAACATCTCATTTTTCGAGCTTCCATCAATTTACTTATGGCGTACTTTCACGTACGAAAACATGGGGTGTAACAATTACATATACTTTCGCTTGTCTTTTAAAGCATTTTTAGTTATTTCTTATTTAGTTTTGGTGTTTTGCAGTATACCAAACTTGAAGAACCAAGAACACGAAAGATGACAAAAACCCATAGAAGGGCAAAAATGCGGCAAGTTTGCGACAACAAAAGTGATGTGCGGGCCGCAAACCAACCGCTGAATGAAGCAGTTGTTCCAGTTTCTGAGAAAGGAACAAGCGATCTATTATGCGATCGCATAACACTTGTTTGGACCGCATAATGACCGGATAAGTGCAAGAAAGGATTCTGCGTGAGCAATTTTTTGGCATAGTCTGTGATCGCATAATCAACACGCGGACCGTATAACGGATCTGCGATGAACAACTGGACGTGCAACTATGCAGTGGATTTGCATTTATGCGGACCGCATAACGAATCTGCGACCCATTCTGCGGTCGCAGATGTGATCTGTGGGGGTATTCTTGTCAAAATTTGATACGACTCTTAGTCCATTATAAATAGATTAACTAGGGTTTTTGTAGGACATCTTGCCTGAAAAAGAAGCTACATCAAGAGCATTGAATACACCATTATTTGGAAGCTTTTGAAGAGAGAATCTTGTATCTTTGTAAGCTTTATGACTTTATTTATTGCTTTGTTCTTGGATTCTAGTATGAGTATCTAGTTTTAAGCACTAAGGTTGTGGACCCTAAATGGGTGTAATGTTAATGGGTGTTTACCATTTAATATACATATATATAAAAATAATGATTGGTTTATATTTATTCATTCTCATGCTTCATTTAATGTTGGTGGTTGCAACATTGACTAATGCCATTTCACTCTATCTTTACTTGGAAAAATGGGTTAGGGTTTGGTAGAATTGAATAACAAAAACTCATGGCTTTAAACCTTATTCAATAGAATCACTTAGGAATAAGTGGGTTCTATTTAGCATAAATTGGTTATTCTTAATTCTAACACTTTTATATTTGGGAAAATAATAAAGAGAAAATACTACATAACTATTGGGAAATATTGGGCAGTCATTTAGAAACCGTTTACATATCAAAGGACCTTCCATTAGAAATATATCATATTAACACCGATAGCATTACATTCCATTGATGGGGACACAACTTTGGTTTTCTTAATCAAATTAATTACATTCTCACAAAAAATAGTTTTCTTTATTACACATAATTACAACACTCTCTTTTAAGCTAACAGAGTAGGATTACGGCCTAAGTCAAGTTTCACACTATTCAAGTAATTTTTTCACACCTATTCCCTGTGGGATTCGACCCCAGCTTAGTTGAGTTATTATATTTGAAATCGACCGCCTTACACCATTTATTTAGGTGTAATTTGAGCGTATCACTGGTCATTTGTATTTGCATCTTATTTTCCCTTTTGATGCTTCACACATGTGTGTTTATGGTTTTATGATTTATAGGGTTGATTGTTTTCGTTCTAGGAAGATTTCAGATTGAATGGTTGACCTTTGGGAAAACGATCCTGAATGGGTGTTTTGAGGGCTCCGAAAGTTTTGTATCGAAATTGAATTCGGAAGTCTGTAGGTTGATTTGTGTTGTTTTGCCGAAAATTGGCAATTTGAAGTATAGAAGTTTGATCGTAGGTTGAATTTTAGCTACCGGGTTTGAATTTATTTTTGGGACTTGGAATAGGCACGTATGCTATTTAGAACTTGTCTTCATAATTTAGTATCATTTGGAGTTGAATTGATATGATTTAGATGCTTAGTTGCAATTCTAGTAGTTCTTGAACTTTACTTTAAAATTATGCATTTTTGGTGTTCGATTCGTAGTTCTAGATGTTATTTTTGTATTTTGATTACGCGAACGAGTTCGTATAATGTTGTTAGACCTTTTTACACTTGTTTGGATGCTTGGTTTGGAGCCCTGAGGGCTCAGATGAGTTTCGGACGCGTTTCGAAATGATTTGAACTTAAAATGAAATTGCTAGTGTTTTGGTGCTCTGTTATCGCAATTGCAAGCACCGGCTTCGCAATTGCGAAGGTGAAAGGGGGTGGTCTGATGTCGAAATTGCGACTTATTCCTTCGCAATTGTGGAGCCTTTGTTTCAATTGCGACATTTGTTGAGGCTATCAGGGTTCGCAAATGCGATCTTTGGTCCACAATTCCGAGGGTTCGCAAATGCGAACTATGTATCGCAAATGCGACATCTTCAGCTGGATATAAGGGCTGGAAAGTTGGGATTTAGTCTAATTTCTCACATTTTTAGAACCCTAGACTCGGTAGGAAGCGATTTGTAGAGGGAATTTTCATATACAATCATTGGGTAAGTGATTCTAATCAATTTCCAACTATATTTCATGATTATATCTTAGATCTGACATCAAATTTATGTGAATCAAAGAGGAAAATTGGAAAATTTCGTCAAGTTTTTGAAAAATGAGAATTTGAGTTTTGAGAATCGATTTGGACTTAAATTTTGAAACTAATCACATATATAGACTCATGTGGTTATCGGTAGTCGGAATCTATCTTTGGATCCGGGTTTGATCGGACGGGCCAGGGGAAGTGGCGAAAACAGGATTACCCCCAAGAGGGTTCAAAAAAGGAAAAAGTTAAAATGGTTGTAGGTAGTGATAATAGAACCAATGACCTTACAAAGGTTTTGAACTCTCTTGACAACTAAGATATGCTTTTTGGGTGTCAACGGGATTCAAAACATAATATATAGAAGTAAAAAATAGATTTTGCCTTACATATACAGTGTAATTTTTCTGCAAAGGGAGTTCGGGTGAGCACCCTTCCGCCCCCTAAATCCGCCCCTAGCCATGGGTTAACTTTTTGAGAAAAGTGTAAAGATCATAGCTTTATCTATTGTAATTATTTTTTCTTGCACTGTTTGATGATATTAAGCCAATTTTGGTTAGATTTGAGCCGTGTGGAGGCGAACTTTAGGAAAGAATCTATTTCCGAGGGTTGACTTAGCCTAGTTGAGGAAAATATCTTGCCTAACTTCGTGTGGGTGAACTACCCTTTAAGAATTATGATTAATTGTGTTATTTGTATTATGTGAAGGCCGTGTACGCAAGGTGACGAGTGGGTACACGAGTTATATGTGGTATTGACCGATATAAGTTATTTAGACTCTTTCCATGCCTTTAACTGAATTGTCATATCATGTTTTAATGCTTATTGTTAATCTACTCTTACATGTGTTAGTCTATCCTTACATGCCTTATTTGACTTTGTTAACACTTGTTCTACCTCTTGCTTGTTGTTTTGCTCGAGTCCAAAATCTAATTGTGGGTTTTTTGGACTCTACGACCAAAATAGGTAAAAAAAGACTAGAAAACATTTATATATAGCGCGGTTATTCACCGTGCTATACCTTAAGGGCATTTTTTTCCGTTAAGTTATAGCTCAGTGATAACCACTCTGTATTTGAACTTAAAATGGGAGGGAAGGTATAGCAGGCATATATAACGCGCGATAGTATAGTGTCACACTCTTTTTTCTCGTGAAATCGGGTTTCGACATTGACAACTCTTTTAAAAGGAAGGGTTATTAAAAGAGAGAGTCGCCACCTAACGGATTAAGGTGCGTTAGGGCACCTATTTGCAAATGACTCGGGTTTACTAGTTTGCGTCACCAAAGCTCGGTTAAGGGCTCAAATTACCTCGAGGAGAAGGTGTTAGGCACTCCTCGAGGTCCACAAAGGTGGGTACCGACCGACTCAAATCATATGAACTAGTCTAAGGGGAAGGAAGCAATTTGGACAAATGAAATAAATGATTTATTTGAAACAGAAAGGGGGGGGGGGGTCCTAAGTTTTTTAGCCTAAAGGATCACCTTGGGCAACATAGATAATACTTTGTAACTCTCTCAAGACGGGGTGTTACTCATATTATTCAGCGGACACAAACTATCATCTCCTGCTACCCAATTACTATATTTAAGTTATTTACCTAAAGTGCTCTAATCAATTCTAAGTCGTACCCTATGCGTGCACTACCCTTCCCATGCCTATGGTCCAACATGAGGCATTTGGACCTCTATTTCAGGGTGGTTCTAGACCTTAACTTAAGGTGCTCAAAAGGAGAAAACTAGGCAACATACAAAAATAGTTAGGACTTTCAAATAGAAACATGTATGGGCTCAAATTGGCCTCCCCATCTAAACATCAAATACACCCAAACTGATTAGCATTAACAGGCTTTATTAATTGCAAAATCCTATAGGCAGGATATCTATGTGATGAAAAACCAGTTTCTTAATGCGATTAGTAGAACCTACAGAGTTTGCCGACTGGTTTTAGCATAATACGATTAAGCCTACCAGCATGGTATCTAGGTGTTTTTATGCGATAGTAAACAGTGACTAGTCACAAAAACAAGCCCAAAATTATTCATTTTAATCCTATAGGCATGTTTTCTAATGAGGATAACAACACAATAAACATGCATAAATAACAATTAAACAGATTCAGGCGGGCATTCTATAACTTGATCCGGTTTTAGATCCTATAGGCATGATTTCTATAATCTGAACAGTTTTAAATCGTATGGACATGATTTTCTATAATCCGAACAGTTTTAAATCCTATAGACATGATTTCTATAATCTGAACGAAACAGTATGCAAGCAGGAATTCATACACATATTGGATCATACCATTTCTATAGTGTTGACCCATTTCACTGCATAGTTTTGAAGATTGACAAAAGGCTGACCAGTTGAACCAGGTCCATCAGAGCACACATCTTGGACTGACTAGCTGGCACATGAACCGTATATGCTTAGGAGATGCTTTGATATGAAATATCAATGAAACAAGAGACTGTCTCCTAATGCGAAAAGGTTGCAAACTGATCTGATTAATTGAAGTCGAATTCAGCAAGGAAAGTAACAAAAGAAAGGAAGTTGAGTTTGGTTCGAATTGGTTCACCCAAGTAGAGTTGAACTAGAATTGAAAGACAAGCTAAACGATTGACTCTATAAATACTTGATGTATTTCTGCTGAAAAAAACACGCACAAAGCTGAAGTGAATCAAATTCTGAAAGCAAAATTCCCAGAGTTATTTTTGCTAGCAGAATCATTGTGCGATGCAAAGGCTACAGTTCAACTAGAAGAACCAGTTCCATCTGATTGATTATTGAGTCTAGTTGATTGTAGTAGGAGTTTTTAATATTGTATCTTTCAGCTTTCATAGAAGCAATTGTAATAGGTACGTATTGATCAAGTTAGAGTTAACTTGAGGTGTGTAGAAATTAGCTAGGGGCTAGTTACTACAAAGGGATTAGAGTTAGTCCTTAGGATTACAAAAGAGTTTATTTTGTAAGTCCGTTTGGCTCAGAGTTTTTAGTGAAGAGTTGAGCAAATCCTACTGAGGAGTAGGTCGTGGTTTTTTCACCTTTTGAGCCAGGTGTTTTCCACGTAAAAAACTCTGTATTTTTACTTTACTATTTTTTATTATTCCACAACAGTAGTAGTTGGAACACCAAGAAGAACCAGGTTCTTCTACTGAGACAACACTCGAAAATTGGGTACCACACAAAGTAACCTATCTTCTTGTGTGGTATTGAAGTCTAAAACATCATATAGGCATGGTCTGTAACAGAACTTAATTGAACCAAACATTGAGCATATGGACATGGTTGCTAGAAAATAATGACTGAACACAATAAGACACCTAGAGGCATGATTTCTATCATATAACATTCAACAACATAGCATTAACCCTATAGGCAGAATTTCTACCCCACTTTATAACAAATATAAAATAAGAACCTTTCCCATTTTACTAATACCCTAGAATTGCTATTACAGGCCAGAATTTAATGAATGAATTACAAAATAAGTAAAAATATAGGGAGCCTTACAACAGGCCCAAATACACCTGGACTGGCCAGGACTTCAACTCACAGTAGCTTCAAAAGCCCATGTTCATAGATACAACATGACCAGTGGTGAGTGATTCACCCATATTTCAAGGATAAGCATTGTCGCGCCCCCTCTTTCCTCCCCTCTTCGGGTCGGTCAGGGTAGTCGACATTATTGGTACAACTCATTTCCTTTTGGGAAAGGGATAAGGAATGGAAGAGTCACCACATAACGATTTTAAGGTACGTTAGGGCACCTATTAAGGGTCACAATAACACTAATTGAATAACCAGATATTGGGTAAGGGATTGAAATTACTCTAAGGGAAAAGTGTTAGGCACCCCTTAAAGTCCACAACTGTGGTTCCCGACCAAACAAGCTTTGTGAATTTTAAAACAAGTAGCACATAAGAAAATAAAACATATAGGTAAACAAATAAAGATTTGGGAAGATTCACAGTCTAAGCACACATATGTGCTAAAGTTTCAAAGATTTAAAGTCTAAGCACATATAAGGTTTTGAAAGATTTATAGGCCAAGCACACAAGTAAAGTTTTGAAAGAGTTATGATCTAAACACACATATGTAAGGGATATGGGGAGTCCTAAGTTGTTTATCCTATAGGATCACATCGGTACAATGCCCGGTAATCACTCCTCAGAAGAGGGGCTACACGTTGCATTAGCGCACTGGTCATCATATCTATATCTACCATTCCCCACCCCTTAGCGGTTATTAAAGCGAGTGTTGTTTAACGATCTCTATGCGTGCTGTTACCCATCCCTTCTTAATGGACCTGGAGAAATTTAGGACCCCTACCTATAGGCAGCTCTAGACAGACCCCTAAGGTTGAAAGGAGAAAATACTAGGTGACAGGCAAGAACATATAGGATTTGAACAGATAAAACAAGAAAAAATAGTTAAGAGGCTCAGATTTACCTCCACAGATAATGCACTTAAGCAACACGTCTCAAACACAAACAAGGGCAGTAGTATTAAGCAGGATCCTAAAACATGATGTCTAAGTGAAAATCAGAACACAGAAGTATGCAGCTTCAATTTTACAAACACAGAAGCAGGACCTAATAAGTTTGTCTATTGAGTTTAAAAACCTGTTAACCATTAAGCAGTAAACACAAAGCAACAGTCTTCGAGTTTTTAAAGAGATTAATTACCTAAGGCTTGCCTAGGCGTGGGATTGTGCATAATAATTACCAGAATTGTTAAAAAAGAGTTTAAAAGTTGTTTTTACCTAAAAGCATGTTGTTCTAGGTGTTGCAAAATACAGGGATTATCACCAGTTTATTTAAAACAGAATGATCAAATATGAGACCGTCTTATGTCCTTTTTCATGCATCAATAGTCTAACTAAGTGTGACTGGGAGAGATCGTAAAGCATGGTATCTACTATTCACATAGAGATGAAGAATGGTTGCGGAATTCCTAAAGCATGAATTCTAAATGCACAGGAAGTTACAACATAATTTCAGGATGTGTAGGAGAAACATTTTTATGTTGATGCTATTATTTAGCCTAGAAGCAGGATTTCTAAGTGATAAATAGGGCCAAATGAGATGTTTAAGTAGTAAACCTAAAACATGATATCTAATGCATGACATGCTTAGAATGTATTGGTCCTAAACATGTATTCTAATGCACATACAGGAAATGTAAACCTACGTCATGGTTTCTACCCCTTGATATTGATAGCATATATAGCTACCCTCCCCTTTTCACTAGCCATCCCCAATATCTGTTTACACATAATTATTACAGACCAACTGAGTAAATTACATAAATAGATAAAGGAAAAGAAGAAGTTAAACTATAGGGAGCCTGAAAAACAGGCCCAGATTCCTAGAACCTCAAATGCTCAAATGTTTGATAGGCTTTCTCATATCCGGGTGTGTCAGAGTTCCCTAAGGACCTCAAGGGATCCCGGGCAGTGCTCACACCCAAATTTCATAACCATAATTGAATAAGTGCAGTGTGGAAGGGCCAGCCCCAGTGCACCAGAGTTCAAAGGGATCTCATAGGAATCCCAAGACAGTCAAACACTGGAGGGGTAGAACCTAAGGACCTAAGAGTAGAGTTTTAATAGGAAAAGCAGCATTTGGAAAAGACTTAGTTGAAACAGTTTTATAAAATAGGAGAATTGTTTAGTAAAAAATAGTTTGTTGACAAGAGTAGGACAATTAACAAACAGTAGACTAATCACATCACAAACAGATTCAGCACATTCAAATCACAGTCCTTCATACAGGGGTGATGGGAATTGGGGACACATAGAGCACATAATATACATGATTATAGAAGTTCTTGGAGGGGGTTTATGGGGATTAAGGGATATCTAATGGTATCAACACAACATGAATTTCAGAATCAACACAGAATCAAACAACTTAGGATACAAATTGCTTTGCAAAGAAAGATTCATGCTAGAAAAAAGGTAAACATGAGATAGAGCAGATCATATCGGGACATACTACAAGGGGTTAACATATTCATAAGCATACTGATCCTAAATGGGAGTGGGGCATAACATAATATTCTAGATGAACAATGATGTAGACATGTCAATTACATGTTGAACAACAAAACCATAGATAGAAACAGATCAGAAACATGATAAACTGAAGCAATAACAGAAACATGTTGGTTTTGAGACTTGAATTGAAATCAGAACATACCAGTAAGGGGATAGTAAACACAAAGTGAAGGATATGAGAGCATAATAATTAACCTTGGCTTGCGGGCGGCTAATTCAGAACAATAGTAAGTAAGTAACAAAGAAAGAAAGAGAGCAGAAAAGCTTTGAGTATGAGAGAGAGATTTTTGAACTAATGTGTTCGTGTGTTTTGAACCAGTGTAAGAACAATGTATATATAGTTTGAAATAGGTAGAGAATAAGGTAAGAATCGAAGTCATGCAGTGATTGGGGAATCAGAGTCAATTAGCATCAACATCAATGTAAGTACTCCCTTCAATTAAGGAGTTAACTTTGAACGGTAATAGACATGCAACAAATAAGGAAGGACACCATATGACTGGAATATAACACAATAAGGAAATAATCTCAGCATAGTACCAGTACAAAATATGTAATTGAGGCTAGGTACAGAAAGGTCTAATTAAGGAAATAATTAGTAAGAACCAACTAATAATAGTCAATCACATAATAAGGTAAGAAAATAGTTTACAGGCTGGAAATCAGTAAAGACATCAACACAAGAAATCAGTAAAAGGTGTTAATCACAGAAAATTAGGAATTCAAATGGGAACAGTGCTGATTAAGGGGAGAGTTAACACAAAATTTTATGAACAAATAGAATAAACACATAGTAGGCAAGAAGAAGCAAAAAAATAAGAACACTGGTACAAATCACGTAGAATCAGGGATTCAAACTGGGATATAGTGATGATAAACATAAACCTCTAAGAGTTAGCAAGGTAAGCACATAATAGGCAGAAATAGGCAGAATCAGAAACCCTAGTAACTTGAACAGGGTGAAAATCACAAGAATATTCAGATTAATCGAAGCAGATTCATGAGAATCAAACATGTAAACAAGTTTGAGAGAACGAACAGTAAAGATAAACTCAGAATCCAAACAAAGTGTCAGAAAGTTAGGGGTTTTAGCATAACTAGTTAGGGTTAAGGAAAAACTTATCAAAATCAGTCGAAGCACATAAGAAATCAGAGTATTAAACACTCAAAAATCAGAAAGCGTTTTCAAGAAAAGGATTTTCAGAAACCCTAGTTTAGTAAGATGACAAGCCACTTCGAAAAATCAGAAGAATCTTCATAAAACAAGTAAAAATAAGTTTGAACCATCTCAGATCTGTACAGATTTGAGAAAATCAAGAGATGAGATTAGGGTTTTTAGAAAAAAAAATATAGAGATGAAGACATAGGCTTAGAAACCCATAGGTTTAAAGAAAAATAGGTAGATCTTACTCAAAATCGAGCCATGGCGGCTTGAAACAGGAAAAGACGGGCCAAAAGTGTAAGCGGACTGACCCTAGTCCCTCGAGGACCTTAGAGATGGAGGCACCAGCATAGGAGAGGCCATTTGAGGCCTGGAGGTGGTGAGAGACCACCATGATCGATGACAGATGAGTGACGACAAGAGAGAGTTAGGGTTAGGTTAGAGAGGATTTGAGAGAGAAGAGAGATGTGTAACGGCGGAGTGAAAGAGAGAAATGAGAGGGGAAGGGGGGTAGTCGTTAGGTTAAATTAGGAAGTAAATATCCTGGACCATTGATAAAAAATGATCAACGGCCAGGGTTTGGACCATTTAATTGGGTTTGGGTCTAGTTTAACTTAGGCTACAATTGAAATGAAATTAGTCTGTTTGTTAAATACTCAATTCAAATTAATTAAATTAATTTACAAAATAGCTAATAATTATAAAAAATGAATTTCATGCATAGAAAGTAGTTTGAAATGATTACTTAGTATTTTAAAAGTACAAATGACTAATTTCTGGTAGAAAATAGTGCAAAATTATATGCTTGGGCTATACTTGCAAAGTTATTGCAATTATAGCTAACAGATGCCAATTTGGCTAATTATGAAATAATTGGGTCTAATTAGGACCATAAACAATACATCAAATCAAGAGATGATTTTGAAATCATTTGTGATGTAATTTTATATTGGAAATAAATACTGGACAAATTAATAAAAATGTAGGAAAGTAATGGAAAAATACCAATTGCTATTAATGCATGACTTTGAAGGAAATGCAATTCAAAAAATATTTTTTGGGAAAAATTGGGTATCAATAGCTGCCCCTCTTTACCCGGAAAGGATGAAAGAGTTTGTCGGGTAAAGACATGATGGCCAATTTGACCGAGCGAAATGGTTTGGAGAGATTTAGGCCGCACCCTGGCTTCTGAGCTGCTACATAACCCTGATTTTACAGGAATCAGGCCGCATGTAGTTTCAGATCCATCGGCGAAGTATACCGGTGAAGTCATCACAATAACGGATGCAACATCTAGGGCTAGATGAATGAATGGTTATAAGGAAGAGGTTAGGTTTGATATGGCTGAGAGAACTGGAGCGGGATCGCTCCTGCGGGGTAGCCGTTGCTTGTCGGGTTAACTGCGAATAAGAATACTACAAGCATATATTGTGCATAAATTCAAACATGATGCAGGTTCCCGTTGGACTATGAAAATTGTCTTCGGACGGTTAGGGATGATGTCCTTAGACCATGATGTCCTGGGCTATGAATTGTTTGATGAGAGATTCGCAGGCCATGAAATAATTTTCTCGGGACATGAAGATGGTGCCTCTGAATTATGACGCCTTTGAATAATGATATGCAAAGTTGAGAGAGATCCTCAGGCCATGACATGATGTCTTCCGTTTATGAGGATGGTGCCGTTAAACTATGACGCCTTGGATAGGTTGGCGATATTTTAGCCCATGAAATGCAGTAATATGAATTCCACAAGGCAGAGCTTAGTCTTGGGAAATAGAGGGCAGAGCTTAGCCCGAAAGAGAAGCAAAGTGAATAATGCTCGAGAGACAACGATTAGTCTCAGTGAAAAGCAAATTGGAGGCAGAGCTTAGTATGGAGACAGAGCTTAGTCTCATGCAGAGATGTGGAAGGCAAAGATTAGCCTTATGCAGAATGAAGGCAGGTATTAGCCTTATGCAAGAGAAGGCAGAGATTAGCCTTATGCAAATGGAGGTAGAGCTTAACCTCATGCATAATGCGGGACAGAGCTTAGTCCCATGCAAGATGAAGGCAAATATTAGCCGTATGCAAATGAAGGCAGATATTAGCCTTATGAAAAATGAAGGCAGAACTTAGCCTTATGCAGAAGATTAAATAGTAAATGACAGTAGAAGTTCTTAGCTGGCAGCAGGCTTTGATATTGTGATTGTTGTGAGAATTGTGACTATGGAGCATTGTTTGTTCGTGCTGATAGCAAATGTCGGCAAGTGCGATGGTTTCGAGGATTGTGATTTTGAACATGTTCATTCTTTGTTCCTGCATCCAAAGAAAAATCGTGAGTTCTGTAGATGGGGGAGGTTGATTCGTGTCTCCGCTGGCTTTACTTGCTTCGCTCTGCTTGGTCTGATGATTCTGTTTGCGTCATTGGGGTAGCGTTTGCTAAACAGAGCTATATTTTGAAAAGTGCATGGTTTTATAAAGACATAGTAAAAAATATATTTCAAGAAATTTAGATGAACCGGTGACCGTGACATGGTTCAAGGCATTGCAACCACTCACGCTACGGAATTTTGAGGGTCCTCCTCAAAATTCTGCTCAAGTTGGATGGTTTATGATTCTGACCGTTGTACATGCTGTGATCGGCTGAACTTGCTTCAGAATTTTGAGGAGGATCCTCAAAATTCTGCCCCAGTTTCCAATTGTCGGGGAAATGAGATTTTTATTGAATTATGACCGAACCCATAGGGATGCCTATGTATCCCCTATTAAACGGGAATCAAGTAAGGCGTAGTTCAATTTACATTATTGAAGAAAAGCATAGAAAGTTACACATAATATCGTTTGACTACATCTGAATTAATTGTATTTGGCCAAACTTTTCTGTCCATTTCTGCAAGTATGATAGCTCCTCCTGTCAATACTCGGTGAACCATATACGGACCTTTCCAGTTGGGAGAAAATTTCCCTTTGGCTTCGTGTTGATGTGGAAAAATCTTCTTTAACACCAGCTGCCCTAGTGTGAGCTGTCTTGGTTTGACTCTCTTGTTGAAGGCTCTGGACATTCTATTCTGATAAAGTTGAGCATGACATATTGCATTCATCCTTTTCCCTTCTACGAGGGATAACTGCTCGTAGCGGCCTTTTATCCATTCTGCGTCGTTGAGCTCAGCTTCTTGTATGATTCTTAAGGAAGGGATCTCCACTTCGGCAGGAATAACAACTTTCGTACCATAAACTAGTAAATAAGAAGTTGCCCCAGTTGATATGCGGACTGTGTTACGGTATCCCAGTAAGATGAATGATAATTTTTCATGCCACTATTTGTGTTTTTCTATCATCTTTCTCAATATCTTTTTGATGTTCTTGTTGGCGGCTTCCACAACTCCATTCATCTGTGGTGTATAGGCTGTGGAATTCTTGTTCTTGATTTTGAAAGTCTCGCACATGGCTTTCATCAGATCACTGTTGAGATTGGAGACGTTGTTGGCGATGATTGACTCCGGAACCCCGAAATGACAAATGATACGATCACGGACAAAGTCTGCCATGACTTTCTTAGTCACTGATTTGTATGATGCCTCCTCGACCCATTTGGTGAAGTAATCAACAGCTACTAGGATGAACCTGTGGCCATTTGAGCTGTGGGCTAGATTGGTCCAATAACATCCCTTCCCCAGGCGACGAACGGCCAAGGTGAGCTTGTTGCATTGAGATCATTTGGGGGTACCTTTATCATATCTGCATGCACCTGACATTGATAACATTTCTGGACATATTGGATGCAGTCTGTTTCCATGGTCATCCAGAAGTAACCGGCTCTGAGTGTTTTCTTTGCCAAGACAAAACCATTCATGTGTGGGCCACATGTCCCAGCATGTATCTCTTCAAGTAGTTTGGAGGCTTCCTTTGCATCGACACATATTAATAATCCCAAGTCAGGAGTCCTTCTATACAGGTTTCCTCCGCTGAGAAAGAAATTATTGGACAATCTCTGGAGCTACGTTTCTGAGTGTGATTTGCAAGCTCTGGGTACTCTCCCTTTGACAAGTATTCCCTGATCTTGTGGAACCATGGTCTTCCGTCTGCTTCTTCTTCAACATGGGAACAATATGCTGGATGGTTATGGATCTTCACTGGAGTATGATCAATGAAGTTATTATCTGGGTGTTGTATCATGGATGATAGAGTGTCCAATGCATCGGCAAACTCGTTCTGAACTCTGGGGATGTGCCGAAATTCTGTCTTTGTGAACCTTTTCCTCAATTCTTGCACATGGTGTAGATATGGAAATATCTTGGAATTGTTGGTAGCCCATTCTCCTTGTACTTGGTGTATTAGCAGATCTGAGTCACCAATTACTAGCAACTCTTGGATATTCATGTCAATGGACATATTGAGCCCTAAGATGCAGGCCTCATATTCTGCCATATTGTTGGTGCAGGGAAATCTGATTTTGGCAGATACCGGGTAGTGTTGACCTATTTCCGATATCAAGGACAGCTCCAACGCCGACTCCTTTGAAATTGGCTGCTCCGTCGAAGAACATTCTCCACCCATCATAGGATTCTGAAATGTCCTCCCCTATGAATTACACTTCCTCATTGGGAAAATACGTTTTCAAGGGTTCGTATTCTCCTCCCACGGGGTTCTCGACAAGATGATCTGCCAGTGCTTGCCCCTTGACCGCTTTCTGAGTCACATAGACAATGTCGAATTCATTCAGCAGGATTTGCCATTTGGCCAGTTTGCCAGTGGGCATGGGCTTATGAAAGGTATATTTCAAGGGTTCCATCCTTGATATGAGACACGTTGTGTAGGCATAGAAGTAATGCCTTCTCTTCTGGGCTACCCAGGTCAGAGCACAGCAGGTATGTTCCAGTAGAGAATACCGTGCCTCATGTGGAGTGAACTTCTTACTCAGATAATAAATAGCCTGTTCCTTTCTTCCTGTCTCGTCGTGCTGCCCCAGAACGCAGCCAAAAGCTCCATCTAATACTGCAAGGTAATCCTTAGCCCCACGGTGGGAGACAATACCCTAAAAACGGATAACAATTGAATTTATATGCGGCTTTAAGGATACATAATATAACTTGGAACAAATTGAGAAAATATATCAATATTGAAATTGATTATAAAAGAAATAATGCAAACCAAACGAATCGAATAGCCTTGGACCTCGAGTTCGATCACCCTTGAACCAAGAGAAGTTTCAACTGATATAAGAACAGAGTAACAAAGTAATGAAACCTAGAAAAAGACAGTGTATTGCTTTGTATTGCGTAAATATTATGTGTTTTACAAATGATCAGACCACCTTTATATAGTAGGGGAGTCCTACTCTTGGTACAGTTCTAAATGAAGTAAAAAATCTCATGATTAGATAATTGGTCGGTCTATTCTTGATACATGTCGAGATATTCGTTGTGAAGGGTCTACTTGGCTCTGGCGGGACCAAGATTGGGGATGTTGACAAATATTACTTGATTCTGTTGAAAGCTTTCTGACAATCATCGGTCTATTTGGTCGCAGCATCTTTCTTCAGCATATTGAAGATTAGTTCACATATAACCGTGGATTGGGCTATGAATCGGCTGATGTAGTTAAGGCGTCCTAGGAAAATCATCACATCTTTCTTATTCTTTGGCAGTGGCAGTTCTTGGATGGATTTGACCTTTGATGGATCTAGTTCTATTCCTCAGTGGCTGACGATAAACCCAGGCAATTTCCCAGCAGGAACCTCGAACGCACACTTCACGGGGTTTAATTTCAAGTTGTACTTTCGCTGCCTGTTGAAGAACTTTCTCAAATCTTCTGTATGGTCGGTGGCTCTTTTGGACTTGTTGATGATGTCATCCACATACACCTCAGTTTCTTTACGTATCATATCATGGAAGATGGTGGTCATAGCTCTCTTATAGGTGGCCCCAGCGTTCTTTAAGCCGAACGACATCATCTTATAACAGTAGACTCCCCATGGCGTGATGAAAGCCGTCTTCTCAGCGCCTTCTTTGTCCATCCAAATCTAGTGGTAACCAGCGAAACAATCCATGAACGTTTGAAGTTCATGCTTTGCAAAATTGTCAATCAAGATGTGTATGTTCTGGAGAGGAAAATCATCCTTCGGACTGGCCTGGTTGAGATCGCGGTAGTCGACACAAACTCTGACCTTCCCATCTTTCTTGGGTACTGGCACGATGTTGGCTAACCATGTCGGATATCCAACTACCCTGAGAACCTTGGCGTTTATTTGCTTGGTAACTTCCTCTTTGATTTTTAGACTCATATCAGGCTTGAATTTTCTGAGCTTCTGCTTTACCGGCAGACACATTGGATTGGTTGGTAACTTGTGAGCCACAATGGATGTACTTAGACGAGTAATGTCATCGTACGACCATGCAAATATGTCTTCATATTCTTTCAAGAATTGTGTGTATTCCACTTTCTCTGATGATAGATGAATGCTGATGCGAGTTTCCTTGACAGTTTCTGAATCTCCCAGGTTGACTCTCTCGGTTTCGTCCAGATTGGACTTAGGTCTATTTTCAAAATCCTCAATTTCTATGATAATTTCATCGAGTATGGTATCTTCTTCCTCTGAATCACTGTCCTTTTGTTGCATTGTCTCATTGCATGTCACAATCATTGGTTCATCAAGACAGGAAATACTAATGCCCGGGACTCGTCGGGCCCTGGATGCTCTGACAGTCCAATTCTTGAGGAATGATCCCTTATTCAAAGCTTGGATGGTAGGGCCTTCCTTCTCCTCCTCCTTAACAATAACACAACAGTCCATATCACCATCTTTCAAGAATAGATCCTTCAAAGCTGCTAGAGTTTCTTCTTCTTCTGACCCCCATATGATATCAGCTTGCCGGAAAGTCTGCTCCAAATGTGGTATAGGTTGTTCCAATGGATAGTAAGGACCGCGCCATGGCGGCGACCAGTCTTCGTACTCATGCCAAGTGTATTTGTATCCCAGCCCAGAAGTGGTGCCATGGTGCTTCAACTGTATTGGTTTGGAAATCCCCTGAAGATTTTTCTCGAGTCCTCTGCCAGGCTCATATCCACTTCAGTTCAGTATGCTTTCGATCTTACTGTCCCACCATTTATCTTTATCCACTGCATTGACCAGTTCAATGTGGTGGTAGGTTTCTCCACCCAGCCTTCTTCCACCTTCAATCACCGGGATGGTCTGGCGACCATAGATAAGATTGCTTCCATATCCGTGGATGATTACTTCCTGGTGGTTCCATTCAAATTTCACTACCTGATGCAATGTTGATGCCACAACCCCAGTAGCATGTATCCTTGGCCGTCCCAATAACAGATTATAGAATGCCGATATGTCTACAACCTGAAATTCAATTTCAAACCATGTAGGTCCCATCTGCAGACAAAGACTGATTTCACCGATGGTAGACCTCTAAGAATCGCCGAAAGCCTTTACATTCATAGATCCTTCTTTGATCTCGTACAGTCTCTTGCCCAATTTCTTGAGTGTTGTCAATGGACAGATGTTGATGCTAGATCCACTGTCGATCAGAATCCTGGTGATGAAGTAGTCCTCACATTGCACAGTGATGTGTAGTGCTTTGTTGTGACTTAGCCCTTCAGTCGACAGCTCGTCCTCGTGGAAAGTGATCTTGTGACTCTCCAGCACTTGGCCTACCATATTGGCCATTTCTCCACTAGTTATGTTATTTGGCACATATGCTTCGTTCAACACTTTCATCAAAGCATTCCTGTGTGCCTCTGAATTCTGCAGCAATGACAGAATGGATATCTGGGCTGGATTTTTGTTCAGCTGATCGATAAATGAGTATTCCCTGGCCTGCACCTTCCTCCAAAGAACATCTGGGCCTGTCTCAATGACGGTTGCCTGTTGGAAGCATTCTTGCTAGACTATGCCAAGTGTTCAGGTGTGTAGACCCTGCCAGTCCTTGTCATCCCTTGTGCAGCACCAGCTTCTTCTATCTTGACTTTACTTTTCCTTCTTGCTTCAGCCGTGTAATCCCAAGGTACGTCCTTGTCGTTGAAAGGTGGCGTGTTTGACATTGTCACTGTGATTGGTGAAGCTACTTTCACTTCAAATGGAATGGGTACCTTAGCAGGCGACATAACTTCAACCTCGAACAACAAATATGTGTTTGCAGGTGGTGCCGATTCAAACTTGAATGGGAGTGACGCAGTTACCTCAACGTCTCCGGATGGCTGAATCTGGACTATGATGGGATAAGCGTGACTGCTGGCTTCTTTGGGTTATCACCTTCTATGATTAACCCGATAGACCCCTCTACGTCTAAATCTTCTTCTATCCCTATCATTTTGACACCCCTATGGTCTGGAAGCGTATTGTTGCGAACATTGGGAGCAGATTCTTTTGCCCGGATGACCTTGTTATCGATCATAGACTGGATCGTATTCTTCAATGAGCGACATTCATCAATTGTATGCCCCTTGATGCCGGAATGGTATGCACAAGTTTTATTTAGGTTAACCCATTGGGATGGATTTTTCAGGGGTTACAACAGGGATAAAAGTGACATAATCAACAACTTTTAATCTTTCATACATCTGGTCGATAGGTTTAGCAATGGTAGTGTATTGTTTAAGAGGTCTGCGATTAAAGTTAGGTCGAGGTCACGGGAAATTTTGGCGAGTAGGGGGTGATTGAAAGTGATATGGCTGAGAGTTGTAGGTATGATAAACATGAGCTGGTTGGGAATATATATGGGAAGTAGGATGATATGTAGGCGATGGAGAAGGCTGATATGTTGATGGAGGTGCTGACTGATAGGTGGGCGAGGGTGCTTGATAGGTGAGTGGGGAAGTTCTGTATACCAACGGGGATTTGGGTCCCTGTGCAACCATTACCGTTCCTGCATCTTTCTTCTTGGATATACCACCAGACTGCAAGGCTTTGTTGGTGGCCTGTATGGCCTCAAAGTTAGTGACCATTCCACTCTTGATACCTTCTTCAATTCACTCACCCAGCTTGATGATGTCAGAGAATTTGTGGTTTTCAATCACCATAACCTCTCATAATACTGCGGGTCTTGTGCCCGGACAAAGAATTTGTTCATTTGTTCTTCCTCTAGGGCAGGCCTGACCTTGGCTGCTTCAGATCTCCAACGAGCGACATATTCACAGAAAGTTTCAGTGGGCTTCTTTTTATGGTTCTGGATGTAGAACACGTCTGGTGCATTCTTCGTATTGAACCTGAATCGGTCCATGGAGTTTGATGCTATACTTACCCAGTCGGACCACTTCTTAGGGTTTTGGCTGATGTACCAAGATAAAGCATCTCCTGTGAGGCTCCTCGTGAACAATTTCATGCGAATCTTCTCGTCTCTTCCTACTCCAACCAATTTATCACAATAGGTCCTCATATGGACCCTGGGATCACCTGTACCATTGAACATTTCGAACTTGGGAGGTTTGTAACCCTCCGGTAGTTCAACATCTGGCTTTATGCAGAGATCTTCATAGTTCAACCCTTCGACTCCCTTGTTTCCTTCAACGCCTTGAACTTGACTAGTCAGCTTCTTGAGTTCCTCGGCCAAATTCTTAATGAGTATATCATTCTCACTAGATTCAGGTGTGTAAGCAATGTGTTGGGTTGAGTGAGGTAGAGTCTCCATGTATATGGGGTTGTCCTGATGACCTGGTGTTTGAGCATAGAGGTGGTCACTTGTGGAGTCTTGTGGTTCAGGGATAATTAGCGGGGTATTTATTGGAGCGTGGAAAGTGTTCTGCTGGTTCTGTGGTGGGATAATTTGTTTTTTCGGTAGAGTTGTATGATGATGAGTTGTGGGAGGGTTCTGTTTGTTTGGGGTGTTCTGAGGAGGTATGGGATTTTGAATGACATCTGGCACACTGAGTGAGAAGGAAAAATTCCCAAGTTCCGGACATGCTCAAGCTCCCCTTGGAGTTTCAACAACCTTTGCTCTAGTTGTAACATAGAATCATTTTGAACCTGAGTACCTTGATTTTCAAGAGATTCTGTTCGTTCCACTGGCGTTGTGTTTTCCTGTTTGATATTGCCCAAGTCTTCCATTTTGCCTTTGCCTTTGCCTTTAGGTGGACTAGAAGGAGGAGGAGGTGGAGGGCCCCTGGATCTTGAGTGATATGATGATGATGCCAGAATGCACGAACCAACCTTTGGGGAGGGGAATAATCAAAAGAGAAACAAAACAAAAAGAAAAAGTAGCAAAGTCAGTGAAGATCATGAGAAAATATTACAGTATTTAAACACATAGTGCAGGAATAAGAGCGTGTCCTAATTTGGGAGCCTCGTTGTGCCTGAGGTAGGCTTAGCGATAAGTTGATTTTGGAGAACTTAGATGCAAAATGCCTCATTTCATTAATGTAAAATAGACAAGTCTAAAACGACACTAAAATAATGAGCAGGAAATAAAGTCACTAATGGCACTTGGCCTTATTACATTGGTAAAAGCAATGAAAAGTAAACCTAGACTACTTAGTCCCCGAAGGACCTTCCCCAGGCTTCGTCTTCTTGGTTCTGTCAATCAGGTTCCCCAGGTCGTGCATGCGCAACAACAGGTATACCCTTGCTAGATGCCCTCCTTTGTTTCCTTCAGCATTCTGGCAGTCGGCGACCCTTTTTCTTGTCTTTGCTTCTAGCTCCATTAGACTCTGCTCCAAATATTCCAACCTTTCACTAAATTTTATGGACCTTTCCTTCCACTCATCGATCAGTTCCATATTAGTCTTGTGTTGATCCAGATGCTCGGCCTCGGACTCACGAAGCGTTTTGTGCAGATTATTGTATTTCACCTGAGCCTCAACCGCTTCGTCTATGACCCTGTTTCTGCTGATGCCTGGCTCAACTATCCCTGCTATGCTGTGTTCCAACCATGATAGGTAGAAGCTCACATTCCATGTGTGGTATCTGTCGGGCTCGATGGTGTCCCTTTCTACAATAACCTTAAAATGCCATAGATGCTGAGCTTCACATTTGTATCGGACATCGTCGTCCTGAAAATTTGCAACCTGTAATGATTCAATTTGGAGACTCGCGGTATAACTTGCTTTCTACCCGCTTGTCTCATGACCCTGATGGGAACATAGGGATATATCCCCTTAAACCAATCAACACCCGGTGTGGAGCGTCCCTCGATCTGATGATGAATTCACTGGTAGGGAACCATTCGAACATCCATTGAACCTGGTCCTCGGTCAAATTATCAACAAACTGAGCCCATTCTGTAGCATTTTTTGGTTGAGTGAACCTAATAGGGATGTAGGTCATCCTCTTAGGGTGGTGGAAGGCTATATGATCATTCCACACCCTTCGTGGAAATTCCTGACGATATTGGCCTCTCTGGAGATGCTCCAATAACCAAACCCGTAGTAGCATATTGCAACCCTCAAAGTGTTTGGCCCCTTTATGGCAGTGGTCCAAGGCTCGGTATATGTCTATTATGATCATAGGGACAATGGTATATGTTTTCCCTTCGATCCCTTCCATTAAGGTTTTGGCTACCATAACCAGTCTAGTGTGATTGCGGTCTCCTTTGCTTGGAAACACCATCAGACCCAGGTAGAAAATGACGAACACGAAAACCCTGCGGTGAATGTGACCCAAGGAAGTAATAGAGAACTCGCCGTGGAAGAGAAGATAGGATTTTCTATGGTCGCATCATTCATAGAGATAATCAAAAGGTATGTAGGACTCTGTCAGGCACTCTAAGCCATCGTTCCTCTTCAAACCCATCATTTTTAGGAACCCCCTAACGGCACGGTTCTCCGGTACCAACAAACCTGGACTTTCCCAAGGTAAACCCGCAAAGCCCCTATCTCCTCCAAGAGGAGGGTCATTTCTATGTTGCCAAAACGGAACACAGACCTTTCTCTGTCCCAGAACATAGTGGAAGCTTCGATCAACATGTTGTTTGGTTGAATATCCAGTAAAGAGGGCAAGTTACCAAGGACCCTCTTCACATGGTCTTTGTCACTGGGTGAGAGGTCTTCCCACCAATCCAGCAATAGTGGTGGTATTCTTTGGACCATGCCGAACCTGGGGACTTCATGCCTCATTTTCTGCAAAATAGATAGGTTAGACCCTTACCCCCGCCAGACTCGAATATTTATACACTTATGATTATCATGTAAGTATTTAGTTCTCCAAATAAATGCACAGAACGTGACTGCGTCCGTTGGGATTATGAAAAACCCGATGGACTTTTGGATAAGGCTGTCTTAAAGGGTTATTGTGCAGACGACACGCTAAGCGAGATAGGTTTGACCATGATGCATGCACAATATAACAGAGTAAGGTTTCTATGGAGTTTTAGACTGTTACCTCAAGTAGACAACTCGAGGGGGAAAGGCACGAAACCGTCGACTGCACCGCTGATCGACTAGTTTTACCGCAGATAAGCCTTTCCGAATTTAGAGGTGGTATAAAATGGAAGGGCGCAAACACTCATCAAGCGTTGCTATAGGATTTGAATAGGAACGAGTGAAATATGATGAGCATGATTATGCAACAATAAATGAGCAATAAAAGCATGTTGTCATGTATTTGCACGTTATGAAAGCAGTAAATACAACAGTTATAATTGAAAAAGCAGTTACGAAGAAAAACAAAAAGAATTATGTTAGTTTTGATTCTGAAAGGAATAAATACTTGAAAGAGATAGTCAATTACTAGCACATAAAGGGGGGAAATGGAAAGGTCGCAAGTATTAACAAAGTAAAGACAAGTTCATAAAGCAGTTTGAAATGGTAAAAGTCGCTATGCTGTCGCGCCCCCCCTCTTTCCTCCCCTCTTCGGGCAGGTCAGGGTATTCGACATTATTGGGACAACTCGTTTGCTTTTGGGAAAGGGATAAGGAATTGAAGAGTATCCACCTAATGATTTTAAGGTGTGTTAGGGCACCTATTAAGGGTCACAATAAAACTAATTGAATAATCAGAGATTGGGTAAGGGCTTGAAATTACTCCAAGGGGAAGGTATTAGGCACCCCTTAAAGTCCACAACTGTGGTTCCCGGCCAAACAAGCTTTGTGAATTTTAAAACAGGTAGCACATAAGCAAATAAAACATATAGGTAAACAAATAAAGATTTTGGGAAGATTCACAATCTAAGCACACATATGTGCTAAAGTTTAAAAGATTTAAAGTCTAAGCACATATATAAGGTTTTGAAAGATTTACAGTCCAAGCACACAAGTAAAGTTTTGAAAGAGTTATGACCTAAACATATATATGTAAGGTATAGGGGGTCCTAGATTTTTTATCCTATAGGATCACATCGGTACAATGCCCGGTAATCACTCCTCAGAAGAGGGGCTACACGTTGCATTAGCGCACCGGTCATCATATCCATATCTACCATTCCCCACCCCTTAGCGGTTATTAAAGCGAGTGTTGTTTAATGATCTCTATGCGTGCTGTTACTCGTCCCTTCTTAATGGCCCCGGAGAAATTTAGGACCCCTACCTATAGGCAGTTCTAGACAGACCCCTAAGGATGAAAAGAGAAAATACTAGGCAACATGCAAGAACAGATAGGATTTAAATAGATAAAACAGGAAAAAGCAGTTAAGAGGCTCAGATTTACCTCCACAGATAATGCACATAAGCAGCACGACTCAAACACAAACAAGGGCAGTATTATTAAGCAGGATCCTAAAACATGATTTCTAAGTGAAAATCAGAACGCAGAAGATATGCAGCTTCAATTTTATAAACACAAAAGCAGGACCTAATCAGTTTGCCTATTGAGTTTAAAAAACCTGTTAACCATTAAGCAGTAAACACAAAACAACCGTCTTCCAGTTTTTAAAGAGATTAATTACCTAAAGCTTTCCTAGGCGTGGGATTGTGCATAATAATTACCACAATTGTTAAAAAATATTTCAGAAGTAGTTTTACCTAAAAGCATGTTGTTCTAGGTGTTGCAAAATACAGGGATTATCACCAGTTTATTTAGAACAGGATGATCAAATATGAGACCGTCTTATGTCCTTTTTCATGCATCAGTAGTTTAACTAAGTGTGACTGGGCGAGATCCTAAAGCATGATATCTACTATGCACATAGAGATGCAGAATGGTTGCAGAATTCCTAAAGCATGATTTCTAAACGCACATGAAGTTGCATCGCAATTTCAGGATGTGCAGGAGCAACATTTTTATGTTGATGCTATTATTTAGCCTAAATGTAGGATTTCTAAGTGATAAATAGGGTCAAATGAGATGAAGTAGTAAACCTAAAACATGATATCTAATGCATGACATGCTTAAAATGTATTGGTCCCAAACATGGATTCTAATGCACATATAGGAAATGTAAACCTAAGGCATGGTTTATACCCCTCGATATTGATAACATATATAGCTACCCTCCCCTTTTCACTAGCCATCCCCAATATCTGTTTACAAATAATTATTACAGACCAGCTGAGTAAATTACATAAATAGATAAAGGAAAAGAAGAAGTTAAACTATAGGGAGCTTGAAAAACAGGCCTATATTCCCAGAACCTCAAGTGCTCAAATGTTTCATAGACTTTCTCATATCCGGGTGTGTCAGAGTTCCCTAAGGACCTCAAGGGATCCCGGGCAGTGCTCACACCCAGATTTCATAACCATAATTGAGTAAGTGCAGTGTGAAAGGGCCAGACCCAGTGCACTAGAGTTCAGAGGGATCTCATAGGAATCCCAAGGCAGTCATACACTGGAGGGGGAGAACCTAAGGACCTAAGAGTAGAGTGAGAGTGCTTGACATAGTTTTGAAAAGGTTTTAATAAGGAAAGGCAGCGTTTGGAAAATTCTTAGTTGAAACAGTTTTATAAAATAGGAGAGTTGTTTAGTAAAAAACAGTTTGTTGACAAGAGTAGGACAATTAACAAACAGTAGACTAATCACAGCAGAAACAGATTCAACACATTCAAATCACAGTCCTTCATACATGGGTGATGGGAATTGGGGACACATAGAGCACATAGTATACAGGATCATAGAAGTTCTTGGAGGGGGTTTATGGGGATTAGGGGATAGCTAATGATATCAACACAACATGAATTTCAGAATCAATATAGAATCAGACAACTTAGGATACAAATTGCTTTGCAAAGAAAGGTTCATGCTAGAAAATAGGTAAACATGAGATAGAGCAGATCATATGGGACATACTACAAGGGGTTAACATATTCATAAGCATACTGATCCTAAATGGGAGTGGGGCATAACATAATATGCTAGATGAACAATGATGTAAACATGTCAATTACATGTTGAAAAACAAAACCATAGATAGAAACAGATCAGAAACATGATAAACTGAAGCAATAACAGAAACATGTTGGTTTTGGGACTGGAATTGAAATCAGAACATACCAGTAAGGGGATAGTAAACCCAAAGTGAAGGATATGAGAGCATAATAATAAGACTTGGTTTGCAGGCGGCTAATTTAGAACAATAGTAAGTAAGTAACAAAGAAAGAAAGAGAGCAGAAATGCTTTAAGTATGAGAGAGAGCTTTTTGAACTAATGTGTTCGTGTGTTTTGAACCAGTGTAAGAGCAATGTATATATAGTTTGAAATAGGTAAAGAATAAGGTAAGAATCGAATTCATGCAGTGATTGGGGAATCATAGTCAATTAGCATTAAAATCAATATAAGTACTTCCTTCAATTAAGGAGTTAACTTTGAACGGTAATAGACATGCAACAAATAAGGAAAGACACCATATGACTGGAATATAACACAATAAGGAAATAATCTTAGCACAGTACCAGTACAGAACATGTAATTGAGGCTAGGTACAGAAAGGTCTAATTAAGGGAACAATCAGTAAGAACCAACTAATAATAGTCAATCACATAATAAGGTAAGAAAATAGTTTACAGGCTGGAAATCAGTAAAGACATCATCACAGGAAATCAGTAATAGGTGTTAATCACAGAAAATTAGGAATTCAAATGGGAACAGTGCTGATTAAGGGGAGAGTTAACACAAAATTTTATGAACAAACGGAATAAACACATAGTAGGCTAGAAGAAGCAAAAAAAATCAGAAACCCTAATGGACATAGTGGTACAAATCACGTAGAATCAGGGATTCTAACTGGTATATAGTGATGATAAACATAAACTTTTGAGAGTTAGCGAGGTAAGCACATAATAGGCAGAATCAGAAACCCTAGTAAGTTGAACAGGGTGAAAATCACAAGAATGTTCAGATTAATCGAAGCAGATTCATGAGAATCAAACATGCAAACAAGTTTGAGAGAACAAACAGTAAAGATAAACTCAGAATCCAAACAAAGTGTCAGAAAGTTAGGGGTTTCAGCATAACTATTTAGGGTTAAGGAAAAACTTAACAAAATCAGTCGAAGCACATAAGAAATCAGAGGATTAAACACTCAAAAATCGGAAAGCGTTTTGAAGAAAAGGATTTTCAGAAACCCTAGTTTAGGAAGATGACAAGCCACTTCAAAAAATCAGAAGAATCTTCATAAAACAAGTAAAAATAAGTTCGAACCATCTCAGATATGAGAAGTTCAAGAGATGAGATTAGGGGTTTTAGAAAAAAAAACATATAGATGAAGACATAGGCTTAGAAACCCATAGGTTTAAAGCGAAATAGGCAGATCTTACTCAAAATCGAGCCATGGCGGCTTGAAATAGGAAAGGACGTGTCACGAACCAAAATCCCTAAGGTCGTGATGGCGCCGGACACCATTGTCAGGCAACCCAATCATTAATTAGTCGAAATAAATTCCTGTTTAACATTTAATAAAAAATAAATAATCATTTCCTTTCACTTTATTGCATATTAACCAAATAAAATCTGTTAATTTAAAACAGTGGTTTGAATACTACACTTTGACAAATATATCCCAACACATCCCAAAACCTGGTGTCACAAGTACATGAGCAATTTCTAAGAATTTATACAATCATCACAAAGCCTGTCCGAAGTACAAATTGGACAAGGAAATTTACAATAAAAATAAATACAGTACGAGGGAGACTCTGTTAGTTGCGGATCGCCGCCGGATGATGCAGCTCGCCTAAGTCTTCGAATCCTTCACATTGCTATGAAAGTACATGTGCAATAAAATGCACAGCAAGTGTAGCATGAGTACAAAAAAATAACGGGTACTCAGTAAGTCGCCCGCCTAACCTCAGAGAGGCAGTGACGAGAGGTCGAATTAGACACTCACTAAGGGCCAGCCAATTAATTAACAATATAAGATGAACACAATAGGCATGTGAAGGTAGTAAAACAACATATATATAAGGCACTGAAATCCAAGTAAATACTGGGAATAAACAGACATTTACCACTTCCTCAATATTTTCCAAAATATCTTAAATAAACAATTGTCCTCTTTGTTTCCCCCCAAATATCATCAATCAACAGTTACTTCTTTGTTTTCCCCAAATATCTTATCACTTCAAAAATCATGAAAAAATATTTAACAATTTAGCATGCGCATACGGGATAAGGACAAGCGGCCTGAGCCGTCATAATAATCAACTCTATGCACTGCCAAGGATCGAACGGCCCGTACCAAAAGTGCACCTCTCAATAAAATATTCATATCTATGCACTGCCGAGGATCGAACGACCCGTATCAAAAGTGCATCTCTCAATATAATAATCATGTCTATGCACTGCCGAGGATCAAACGGCCCGTACCAAAAGTGCATCTCTCAATATAATAATCCTCTCTGTGCACTGCCGAGGATCGAACGGCCCGTCTCATAAGTGCACCTCTCAATATAATAATCATGTCTATGCAGTGCCGAGGATCTAACGGCCCGTACCAAAAGTGCATTTTAAATCCGCCATGGCGTACGACCCGCTCCCATGAGAGTAGGGGAAATAACACTCCGCTCGCGGAATGTAAATTGCGAAGCGGTCACATATAGACATGCACAATCAACAATCCACCCTGAATATGTCGGGAACACAAATACTCAAGTAAATGACCGATTTCTCTTTTAAAAACCACAAATAGTATTTAAGTCCCTTTTTCGAAATTCACTTGCCGAGTTTATATAACGTTTAATAACACAACCTTATTCGAAAATACAATTGCCCGCGAAGGAAATAAATTATCTTTCTAGATGATTTAGATAATAAACTCTAATCTTCCTTAGTCATTAAATTACAATTTCGATTACATTAGCAGTCTAATATCACATACAAGATCACAGGTACAACAGGTAAGGCATGCTAGTGGGTCCTAGGCTACCCAGACATGGCATAATAGTAGCTATGCATGGACTCCCATCACCTCGTGCGTACGTATCCCCCAAAAATAATAGCATATACTTAATTGATTCACCTAGGGGGACAATTCCCCCTCACAAAGTTAGAAAGGAGACTTACCTCACTCCGAAATTCCAATACCGGCTTCCAAGCCCTTCCGACGACTCCAACGGACGCACAACGCTCCGAAACTACCACATAACGGCAAAGCAATGAAAATATACTCTAGTATTTGAAACAATTCTAAATTATGTAATTTCCCAACCCCGCTTAGTAAAATGACCAAAATGCCCTCAGGCCCACGTGCCCGGAATCCAAAATTTCTCGAAGATATATTCTACCCATAGCCTTACTAACTCAAATATACAATTTACTCAAATATTCATGCTCAATTCGTGGCTAAAAATCTAATTTTCCATTTTCTAGGTTTCTTCAATATTTCCCATTTCCACGCCTAACCCATGCATATAATCTTGTATTTAACTTAGAGGCATGAAGGAGTTACTTACCTTGACATTGCATGAAGGAATCCTCTCTTTGAAGCCTCCCAAAATCGCCTAAGCCCAAGAAGAAATGAAGACAAATGAACCAAAATCCTTGTTTTAAAACATTCTGCCCAGGCCAATTTCCGCACCTGCGGCCCCCTTATCGCACCTGCGCTTCCGCAGGTGCGCCCAAATCTTCTGCACCTGCGTCCTCCTTGGATCCATCCCAAAATCGCACCTACGGCCAAATCCTCGCAGGTGCGGATCACACCAGATGACAACAATTCCAGCCATCTTCAAACTCTCAACTTGATCTGTTAACCACCTGGAATCCACCCGAGGCCCCGAGACCCCCTCCAATCATACCAACCTGCGCCAAAACATAATGCGTACTTGCTCGAGGCCTCAAATCACATCAAACAACATCGAAACCATGAATCGCACTCAAATCCCAACTTTATGAACTTAGAATTTTCCAACTTTTACATCCGACGCCGAAACCTATCAAATCACGTCCGATTGACCTCAAAATTTGCGCACAAGTCATATTCAACATTATGGATCTGCTCCAACTTCCAGAATTGCATTCCGATCTCGATATCAAAACTTCCACTTCCGGTCGGATTTCTCAAAAACCTTCAAATTTCTATCTTTAGCCAAATGACTTCAAAATGACCTACGGGCATCCAAATTCGCTTCCGATCGCGCTCCTAACTCCTGAATCACCACACGAACCTATTCCCAGACTCGGAATCCCAAACAGACATCAACAACACTAAAATGCACTTCAAGCCCAAATCTATCAAATTTTTCTAAAATGCTCACTTCCATAATATACGCCGAAACGCTCCCGGGTTATCCAAAACCCGATCCGGACATACACCCAAGTCCAAAATTATCATACGAACCTGCATGAACCTTCAAATCCTGATTTAGAGGTCGTTTACTTAAAATTCCAATCTTAGTTGATTCTTCCAACTTAAGGCTTCTGAAATGAGAATTTTCTTTCCAAATAAATGCTAAACTTCCTGAAATTCAATTCCGACCACGCCCTCGGGTCATAATACCTGAAATGAAACTGCTCACAACCTCAAACCACTGAACGACATGCTAGAGCTCAAAAATACCGGTCAGGTCGTTACAAGACGGGCCAAAGGTGTAAGCGGGTTGACCCTAGTCCCTCAAGGACCTTAGAGATGGAGGCACCTGCATAGGAGAGGCCATTTGAGGCCTGGAGGTGGTGAGAGACCACCATGATCGACGACAAATGAGTGAGGGCAAGAGAGAGTTAGGGTTAGGTTAGAGAGGATTTGAGAGAGAAGGGAGATGTGTAACGGCGGAGTGAAAGAGAGAAATGAGAGGGGAAGGGGGGTAGTCGTTAGGTTAAATTAGGAAGTAAATATCCTGGACCGTTGATAAAAAATTGTTACATCCTGCCTTTTTGTATGTTAAAGTTTCGTCGTAAGTTAATCAACGTAAGTTCGGGGATGAGATTATTTTGAGATTTTAGGCATTATGCTATTTCAAACAAGTGCTAAGTAAATTCGTGAAGGTGAGGGGAAACAAGTCAAAGAAAATGAATTTTCGTCCAAATTTGGCATGTTGGGAGAAAATATGGCCCGAGCTAAAATACTCGGTATTTATGAACTAGTGCCATACGAGGTACCACATGACCATGATAGTAAGGTGTATAAGGTATGTGAAAAGTGAGTATTATTTTATGTAAGTGGGAATAATTCTCAATTATGCGGGTAATTGATTAATTACCGGGTAACTGGACATTACCTAATTAATGGGGGATATATTTGATAAGTATTAGAAACGCATGAGATGGAAAACCTCCGTTCAAATCAAATGACTCATAAATTGAAATGATAGGTGGAAAAACAATGTATTATAAAGATATGACTCTTAGTCATTAGAGTAGTCTTGAAATTTTCAAAAAAATAGTCTCAAATCAAAGACTATCTTTGAATAAAGAGACTTCATATCAAAACATTTCATATGTTGGATTCAAAACTTCATACATTCTATTAATTCTTACCATTCAAATTCCTACAAAGACACATCCAGAAACATTAGCATTTCTTTCAATAAAAAAAAAACGTTAGCCATTTTTTTGTAAAGGCTTTCAATCAAATTCATTCTCAAATCACTTCAATCAGATTACTACTTTGACAACGTGATTTCTTAACCAAAATCTGACGAGGTTTATTAGCATAATTAGCAACGTGAGATTTTGCGATTCTAAGGGAGTACGGTTCAACCTTTTCCAAGAATATCATACGGATTTTTCTCTACTACTCCAAGTATGTTAAGGCTATCCCTTCTTTCTTTTGGCATGGTCCAAATTATACAGAAGAAACGAGCAA